>PVKP010029811.1:0-28599 GCA_004027715.1 Plecturocebus donacophilus | reverse complement strand
GTATTCTAGCCTGGGCAATAAAACAAGAATCCCATTCTCTCTCCCTCTTTCTCTTCCTCTTTCTTTCTCTCTTTCATTCTTTTTTTATTCTTTCTTTTGCTGTTTCTTTCTTTCTCCTTTTCTCTTTTTCTAAAATCTCTTCCTCTTTCTTTCTCTTTCATTCTTTTTTCTTTCTTTTGCTGTTTCTTTCTCCTTTTCTCTCTTCTTCTAAAAAAAAAAATTTCACATGTAAGTGAGATGGTGTAATATTTGTCTTACTGTGCCTGGCTTATTTCACTTAATGTAATGTCCTCCATGTTCATCCATGTTGTCACATGTGACAGAATTTTATTCCTTTATAAAGGGTGAATAGTATTCCATTGTGTATATAAACCACATTTTAAAAAATCCATTCATTCATTGATAGACACTTTCATTGCTTTCAAATCTTACCCTATGTGAATAATGCTGCAATAAACATGGGAGTACAGATATCACTTTGACATATTGATTTTAATTCCTTTGGATTCCTTTTTTTTTTTTCTTTTTCTTTTCTTTTTTTTAAAGACAGGGTTTCACCATGTTGGTCACGCTGGTCTTGAACTCCCGACCTCAGGTGATCCACCCACCTTGGCCTCCAAAGTGCTTGGATTACAAGGGTGAGCCACCATGCCCGGCCTCTTTTTTTTTTAGAAGAGACAGGATTTCTCCATGTTGGTCAGGCTGGTTTCGAACTTCCAACCTCAGGTTATCCACCCACTTTGGCCTCCCAAAGTGCTGGGATTACAAGCGTGAACCACCGCGCCCAGCCCTGGACTCCTTTTAATCCCGTACTGGGATTGATTGCTGGATCCCATGTGGTAGTTCTATTTATTGTGGGTTTTTTTGAGGAAATTCCATAATGTTTTTCATAATGGCTATATTAATTTATATTTCCACTAACAGTGTACAAGTGTTCCCTTTTCACTATACCCTTGTTAACACTTGTTATCTTTTGTTTTTCTGATACTAATTCTATTATCACCAATTCTATTATATATTCTATGATATTCTATCACATCACCTCACATTCAGATGTAAGGTGGTATTTCCATTGTGCTTTTAATTTACATTTTCCTGATGATTAGGAATGATAAGCATTTTCATATATCTGTTGAACATTTGTATATCTGTTTTTGAGAAATGTCAAGTCATTGGTCTGTTTTTTAACTGGGTTATTTTTTTTTCTTGCTATTGAGTTGTTTGAGTTCCTTGTTTTGGATATTAGTTTCTTGTCAGATGTATGGTTTGCAAATATTTTCTCCCAATCTTTGAGTTGTCTCTTCATTCTGTTAATGGTTTCCTTTGCTTTGCAGAAGCTTTTAGTTTGATGCAATCCCATTTGTTTATTTTTGCTTTTGTTGCCTTTGCTTTTGAGCCTATTGTGGAGCATTTCCCCCATGTTGTGGCACATTTCCCCCCATGTTTTCTTCCAATAGTTTTACAGTTTCAAGCTTTATGTTTAAGTCTTTAATCCATTTTGAGTTGATTTTTGTACATGGTGTAAGATAAGAATCCAAGTTCGTTTTGCATGTGGATGTCCAGTTTTCCCAATACCTTTTATTGAAGAGATTGTCCTTTCTCCATTGTGTGTTCTTGGCATCTTTGTAAAAAATCAATTGAGTGTAAGTGCTTGGGGTTATTTTTGGGCTCTATTCTGTTCAATTGGTCAATGCATCTTTTTTAAATGTCAATACTATTCTGTTTTTATTACTACAGCTTTGTAATAGATTTTGAAGCCAGATAGTGTGATGCCTTCAGTTTTTGTTTTTGAGCTTTAGGCTCCAGTTTTTTTGCTCAAGATTGCTTTGGCTATGCAGGGTCTTTTGTGGTTCCATACAAATTTTAGAATTGCTTTTTCTAGTTCTGTGAAAAAATGACATTGGAATTTTGATAGGGATTTCGTTGAACCTGTAGATTGCTTTGGGTAGTATGGACATTTTTAACAATATTAATTCTTCCAATTCACAAACACAGAATACTTTTTCACTTGTGTCTTTTCTATTTTTTTATCAATTTTTTGTAGTTTTTAGTGCACAAACCTTTCACCTCCTTGGTTAAATTTACTCCTACATATTTAATTTTTTGATGCTATTGTGGATGGAACTGTTTTCTTAATTTCTTTTTCATATAGTTTGATTTTAGTGTAAGGAAATGCTACTGATTTTTGCATGTTGCTTTTGTATACTGCAACTTTTTTTTTAAATTATAAAGACGGGGTTTCACCATTTTGGTCAGGCTGGTCTTGAACTCCCGACCTCTGGTGATCCACCCACCTTGTCCTCCAAAGTGCTTGGATTACAGTCGTGAGCCACCATGCCCGGCCTGTATACTGCAACTTTACTGAATTATTTATTAGTTCTAACAGTTTTGGTGAGAGTTCTTTGGGTTTTCTGTATGTAAGATTATGTTGTCTGCAAACAGGGGCTATTGAACTTCTTCCTTTCCAGTTTAGCTGTCTTTTATTTTTTTCTCTTGCCTCATTGCTCAAGCTAGGATTTCCAGTACTATGTTGAATAGAAGTGGTAAGAGTGGGCATCCTTGTCTCGTTCCTGATCTTGGAGGAAAAGCTTTCAACTTCTCACTGTTGAGTATGATGTTAGTTGTGCCTTTTCATATATAGTCTTTATTGTATTGAGGTACACTTCATTTATGCCTAATTTGTTGAGAGTTTTCTATTGTGAAAGGGTATTGAATTTTCTCAAATGTTTTTTCTGCATCTGTTGAGATGATCATATCATATAGTTTTTATCCTTCATTCTGTTATTATGGTTTATGACATTCATTGATTTGCAAATGTTGAAACATCCTTGCATCCCAAGGATAAATCTTATTTGGTTATGGTGAATTATCCTTTTAATGTGCTGTTGAATTTGGTTTACTAGTATTTTGTTTAGGATTTTTGCATCTATGTTCTTCAGAGATACTGGCCTGGAATTTTCTTTTTTGGTAGTGCCACTGCCTGACTTTGGCATCAGGGTAATGCTGGCCTCATAGAATGAGTTTGGAAGTATTTCCTCTTCTTCATTCTTTTGGGAAAAAGTGTGAGGAGGATTTGTATTAGTTATTTAAATATTTGGTAGAATTCCACTCTGAAGCCATCTGGTCCTGGGCTTTTCTTTGATGGAAGATGTCTTATTATTGAGTCAATCTCATTGCTTATTATTGATTTGTTCATATTTTCTGTTTCTTCTTGATTCAGTCTTGTTCGATTGTATGTTCCTAGGCATTTGTCCATTTCTTCTAGGTTAACCAAATTTTTGGATATAATTGTCCTTAAGTCTCTTGTGGTCCTTTGTATTTCTGTGACATCAGTAATATCTCTTCTTTTATTTCTGATTTTCTTTGAGTCTTCTCTCTTTTTTTCTTAGTTGGTCTGACTAAAGGTTTGTCAATTTTGTTTTCATTTTCAAAGAACAAACTTTTAGTTTTGTTGATGTTTTCTATTATCTTTTTAGCCCCTATTTCATTTATTACTGCTCTGATCTTTATTCTTTCTTTCCTTCTACTGATTTTGAGCTTAGTTTGTTCTTCTTTTTCTAGTTCCATGAGGCATAAGGTTAGGCTGTTTATTTGCAATTTTTTTCTTGATGCAGGCATTCGTTGTTATAACTTCTTTTGGTGATGTCTGTGTAGCCGTACATTTGAAGGAGCAAACCCCTCTTTCAATTTTTACAGATAAATGTTGGCAAGTTAAAATCTTATCCTGTTAGGCATTGTATTAGTCCATTCTCACATTGCTATAAAGAAATATCTGAGACTGGGCAATGTATAAAGAAAAGAGGTGTAATTGGCTCATGGTTCTGCAGGCTGTACAGGAAGCATAGTGGCTTCTGCTTGTGGGGAGGCCTCAGGAAGCTTCCAATCATGGCAGAAGGCAAAGGGGGTGTGAGGTGTCTCATGTGGTAGGAACAAGGAGCGAGAGAGAGAGAGGGGAGGTGCTGTACACTTTTAACAACCAGATCTCATGAGAACTCTGTCATGACCATGAGGATGGTATCAAGGGGGATGTGCTAAACCATTCATGAGAAATCCACCCCCATAATCCAACCACCTCCCACCAGGCCCCACTTCCAACATTGGGGATTACAATTTGACATGAGATTTGGTGGGGGTACAAATCCAAACCATATTGGGTATCTGGGTTGATGAGATTGCCTCCATGATCCTAGTTGAGTGGGGTTGAATATAGATCATGTTGCTGGTATTGGGTCTGCAGAGGAGACCAAAGTTGGCCTGTTACAAGGGGCTTTACTGGGCCTGGATTCTATATGGTCCCCAGTGGAGTGAACTATTTCCAGGATTTTGGTCTGTGGGGCTGGTGCTAGGATGAGGATCCACTTCAGGATTCACAGATGGCAGGCCTGTTACCAGGCACACTGATGGGTATGGCTTCTTCTGTGACTCTGAGAAGGCTGCTACTGGATCACTGGATGGATCCCTAGGCTGGCCATACTGCTCTGGTCCATGGCTGAGAGGGGCTAGAACAGAGACACAAGGTTGTTTCAGGGTCCACAGCTGAGACCGAGAGCTTCAGGCCTGTCTCCGGGGTCAGGGGTAGGTATGTCTCCCGGTGGGCTCCTGGGTGAGCAGGCCTGCTATCAGACTGCAACTGAGAAGGGCTGGAGTCTATTTATAGGGCTGTTTCAAGATCCACGATGAGACTGAGGTCAGAGTCAGCCTTCAGGGACACTGCCAGACTTGCCTCCCTCCAGAACCAAGATCCAGGGACTCAGAAGGGCACATCTCCTGGTGGAATCCCAGCTGGGCAGAACTGTTCCCAGACCACAGCTGGGAGGGGCTGAAACTAAGCTTCAGTGCTATTTTAGAAACTGCTGTGGAACTGATATTGGCAAGCCCAACCTGGTGGCACCATCAGGCAAGACTCCCAACAGTTTCCTATGTGGGAAGGATTGCTCCAGGACTGCAGCTGAGAGGGGCTGGAGCTGAGATTCAGCGCTCCTTTAGGAACTGCTAGGAGACAGAGGTTGGCAAGCCTGTCCCAATGTATCTCCCAACAGTTTCCTGCACAGGTGGAATAGCTCTGGACTGAAGCTGAGACAGGGCCTCTTCAGGGTCTGCTATAGGATGTAGGCTGGGAAGCCTGTCCTGGTGACATAGACAGGCATGTCTTGCAGCAGTTCTCTGTGCTTTTGGATTTGTTCCCAGACTGGGCTGGAGTGAAGCTTCTGGGCCTCTTCAGGATCTGCTGTGGGAAGGAAGCTGGCAAGCCTGTCACAATGGCTCAGACAGGCTAGTCTCCCAGCAGTTTTCTGCATGGGTGGGAATACTCCTGGGCTGTGACAGAGAGGAGCTGTAGCTGAGACAGGGCCCCTTCAGGATCTACTGTGGGATGGAGGCCAGCAAGGCTGTCCCAGTAGCACATATGGGCAAATTTCCCTCTGGGTCCTTGTACAAGTAGTACCAATCTGGGACCACTGTTGAGAGGGGCTGGGGCCGAGTTACAAGATAGCTTTTGGGTTTACTACCTACAACAATATTGGTAGGCCTGTCTGTTGAGGCACTAGTGTGCCTGATTCTTCCAGGACCCCTTGGCAAATGGTTTTGGTAACAGGCTCAAGGCCAAATGGGGTTGCAGCCAAATCCTTAGAAGAACAGGGCTATTTCCAGGTCTGAAGTCAGGATAGTAGTCAGCTGGTCTGCCACCTAGGTGTGGGTCTGCACTCTCAAAATGACCCTCCTAAGGTCTTGGGCTCTACCGGGTTTCACAACTTCCTACCTGTATCCCGAGGATCCCACAAAGACATTTTGCTCCGTGGATGGGTGCAGAATTCTTGTTGTGGGGGAATATGAGTGAGGGAACCTCCTATTCTGCCATATTGCTCTCTCCTGTTTTCTGTTACAAGTTTTATAGCTTAACCTTTTATATTTAGGTCTCTGTTCCATTTTGAGTTAAGTTTTTAGTATGGTGTACATGTAGATATCCAATGTTCTCAGTACTATTTGTTGAAAAGACTATCTGTTCTTTCCCCATTGAAATGCCTTGCACTTTTGTCAAAAGTTAATTGACCATAAATGTAAAGATTTATTTCTAGACTCTCAATTCTATACTTTTGATCTATATGTCTGTCTTTATGCCAGCACCACACTGTACTGACAACTGAACTTTATAAATAAGTTTTGAAGTTGAGAGTTAAAAGTCCTCCAACTTTGTTCTTCATTTTCAAAATTGTTTGGGGTGTACTGGATCTATTTTATTTAATTTCAGGATCAGTATGAAGTCATAAACGGTGAAGGGTCTGAGATTTTACTCTACTTGCAAACTAACAAGTTAGTTTGTGACAATTTCACATATATATGATGACAGAAGATACCAAATCTCTGTGTCAAGGACAGATGGTTTGTAATTCATGGTAAAAACAGCATCCAGAGTACCATATCACTAGTGCCTCATTCCTCATGCCCCAATTCTCCACAGGGCAACACAAATGAGAACCAGATGTTTACCTGAGTAAGCAATGGGTTTCACCACAAGAGAAAACTCCCCAAATTAAGAGACTGAAGTTATATAAGGTTTGCTGGTACATCTACCCATCCTCCCCTTTAGAAAGAAAGAGATAATGACTTCATCTTTTCTCTTGAATGTAAACAAATCTTCACTGGGGAGGGGACTGGAAGGCCTCCAAGTTTATTATCTTGAAATATAAGCAAATGTCTACTGGGGAGACACAGCTCTAAATCTCTAGCTTCTAGGGCCTTTGCCATTCAAACATTTTCTTTGTTCAGAAGACCTGGACTGTGTGGAGCTATGAAATATCCATGGAGAATTGTCTCCCAGAAATCAATTTTTCAATTGCCTCAAAAAAGTTCTGTTGGAATTTTGATAGAGATTGTGTTAATCTACAAATCAATTTGGAGAGAATTGCCATATTACTGAATTTTCCAATCCATGATCATGGGATGTCTCTCCATATATTTAGGTCTTCTTTAATTTCACTCATCAGTATTTTTAAATTTTCAGTGTACATGTCTTACACTTATTTTGTTATTCTTAAGTGTTTTATTCTTTTTAATGCAATTTTAAATTGAGTTATTTTTCAATTTCACTTTTGGAATTTTCTTTGCTCATACGTAGTAATACAGTTGATTTTTGTATACTGACTTAGTATCCCATCACTCTGGTGAACTTATTAGTTCTAATAGTTGTGTGTGTGTATATAAATTCCTTAGGATTTTCTACATAGATGATCATGTCATTAGCAAATAAAGACTATTTTACCTTTTTTACAATCTGGATGCTTTTTAATTTTTTTGCTTAATTGCACTAGAACCTCCAGTATAATGTTGAATAGAAGTGGCAAGAGTGGGTATTCTTGCCTTCTTCCTAGTCTTGAAGGAAAATATGCAGTCTTTCACCATTAGGTATGATGTAGGACAGGATTAGGAGAAATCCAGGGGTTTCTGGAGGATCCAGGAATCAGATTGAGGGCAAATAGGGAGAAAGAGTTGGAAAGGGTTGAGAATTGGATGTGGCTGTGGAGTAAGCTATTCAAGTCTGGATTCAATCTTTGCTATTTCTTATCACTGGACCTGAACATAGGAACACATCTGGATTAGAAGATGTCAGACTCCGAGGATCTTCCCAAAGGCAAGCATCAGATGCATTCGCACAGGAAATGAACCATGTTCACTGAGAAGCTACTGGAAGATTTGAACATCTTTTACAATGAGAACCTATACCCAAACCCTAGCCTTCAGTGGCCTCAAAAATAGACATACATCCAACAGTACGGCAGGTCTGGTTCGAGAGCCACAGAGCAAAACTTAAGAAAGTAAAATGCGAGCGTATTCAGCAAAAACAAGAAACTCAACAACCACCAATACCAGAGGGTGAAGTCAAGACTAGTGTTGGCCTGAGAAATACAGACACACTACCCAGATTCCCCAGTGCTGCTCATCCTATCGGCCTAGTGTGTATAAATCATTGGGCACTCACTCCAACTCATTCTGTACCCCAACTTTAAGATCCCTACAAATGACTTCCTTGGTCAAAAAAATAGTCCATTTTGGCTGCTGCCAAGATCTTAACATATACTGCCTCTAGCCCACTTTGGAATCCCAAGTTTGTTATCCAAGCTTCAATTCTAGTTCTTCTGTCTGTTCATCTCTACAAAGTCAAGAGAGATGCTAAACATAAAAATCACATATTATAAAACAACAAAACAAGACAGTGGGGGTTTTGTGGATATTCATTTTTTTTTTTTTTTTTTTAGAGATGGGGTTTCGCCATGTTGGCCAGGCTGGTCTTAAACTCCTGACCTCAGGTGATCTGCCTGCCTCTGCCTCCCAAAGTGTTGGGATTACAGGCGTGAGCTACCACGCCCAGCCTTATTTTTTTTTTTTTAAGGACTTTTTTTTTTGAAACAGAGTTTTGCTCTTGTTGCCCAGGCTGGAGTGCAATGGTGCGATGGCTCACTACAACCTCTGCCACCCAGGTTCAAGTGATTTTCCTGCCTCCGCCTCCTGAGTAGCTGGGATTACAGGCACCTGCCACCATGCCTGGCTAAGTTTTATAGTATTTAGTAGAGTTGGGGTTTCACCATGTTGGCCAGGCTGATCTTGAACTTGTGACCTTGTGATCCACCTGCCTTGGCCTCCCAAAGTGCTGGGATTACAGGTGTGAGCCACCACACCCAGCCTGTGGATACTCTTTATCAGGTCAAAGGTTAAAGAAGTTCCCTTCTATTCTAAGTTTGCTGAGACTTTGTATTATGAATTTGTATTTTTCTGTATCTATTGAGATGATCATGTGGTTTTTGTCCTTTTTTCTATTATGTTCATTTCCATGTGAATTTCATTTTCCTGAATTATTAGAAGGTAAATATGGATTTTATAACTTTATGACTAGAGCTTTCCTGTTGTTTTTGTGAAGTGTCAAAAAATATGGTGGCTTAATTTCTGAGATCTCCAGACTGTGTTCCCCTCCCCTACTTTTTCTGGTCCTGTTCTTCCCTTTGTCTCTATTGTTACTATCCTGTTCAATTTAGATTGGTCAGCAAGTCTCCACAGTATGGATCTTTATCCTCAAAGGATGCTTTGGCTGGTTCTAAAGGCTTATATGACCCAGACTGTTTTAGATCTCTTAGCCCTTATTGCAGACCATTGCCATGGAGGTTTACCCCTACAGTTTTAGTTCCTGTTCTCACTTTGATTCTCTGAACTTTCAATGAGTACCTTTTGGTTATTTTGTTGTTCCCAGGTTAGTGAGATGCCCTGTTGCTTCCCTAAGCATGTTTCCGTACAGATGGCAATACTGTAGGTGTTGTAGCTATCACTGGTCTATCCCTACTTGCTCACGTGTATTTTTTTACTTTCCAAAACTTATCTTTTATTACTGTACAAAATGTGCACTCTTCTCTCTTTTTGTGTCTCGCACCCCACCCACCAGAGAACAGTACATGGTATGCAGGGATGGAGTGACCAGGAGGCTTTTGTCCTGCAAACTGCCCACAGGCTGAGCTCTGCCCCAGGTCTTTTCAGGCATCTAGATACACCCATATCCTATCAGGCTGGGGCAAAGGGGTCCTAGTTCACACGTACTCCTTGGGAGAGTTAGACTTAGAGTAAGAGTGGGGTACACAGTACCCAGTTTTGCTTTTACTCCCAGGACAAGAGCAAGAGAATAGTGCACCTCCTAGGAGGGCCAGAGAAGAAGACCCTGCCCAGCCAGTAAAGATAGCAGGAACAAACTCATACCTAATGTTCAGTGGGATCAAGGGGTTGTAAAAGTCTGTGACAATCTGAATGGCCATACCAGGAGAAAGCTACCAAGGCAGCAAGACCTGCCATGACGAAAACGACACCTCTAACCATGCGTATTGTGTTAGTTTGTCTTCACACTGCTATAAAGAAATACCCGAGACTGGGTAATTTATGAAGGAATGAGGTTTAATTGACTCACATTTATCATGGCTGGGGAGGCCTCAGGAAATTTACAATCATGGGGGAAGGGGAAGGAAGGACCTTCTTCACATGGCAGCAGGAGAGAGAAAGCATGTGAGAGAGCAAGAAAAACTACCATTTATAAAACCATCAGGGCCAGGTGTGGTGGTCCCAGCACTTTGGGAGGCTGAGGTGGGCAAATGACCTGAGGTCAGGAGTTTGAGACCAGCCTGGCCAACATGGAGAAATCCCATCTCTACTAAAAATAAATTATAAGGGCGTGGTGGGGAGGGGTGCCTGTAATCTCAGCTACTTGGGAGGCTGAGGCAGGAGAATCACTTGAACCTGGGAGGCAGAGGTTGCAGTAAGCCGAGATCAAGCTACTGTACTCCAGCCTGGGCAACAAGAGTGAAACTCCATCTCAAAAAAAAAAAAAAAAAAAGTCAGATCTTGTGAAAATTCACTCAGTATCATGAGAACATCATGGGGGAAACTGCCCCCATAATGCAATCGTTTCCCTCCCTCTACACATGAGGATTACAATTCAAGCTGAGATTTGGGTGGGGACACAGAGCTAAACCATATCAGCTATACGGGCATTCTTCACTTAGTCATTTTCCCCACAGTACATGCACTCCATGCCCATTGTGGCCACACACATGGTCAGGAAGCCCAGCACAAGGGATGCCACCATTAGGGCTCGAGGGGCATGCATGGCTGCTGGCAGGGTGAGCACCAAGTCATATATTTCACAGCTCATCAAGCCCATGCTCTGCATGATGTAGTTCATCCACAGTCCCTTGTACATGGCCTGGGCTGTGATGATGCTGTTGCCTACACATGAGCTCATCTGCCACTGCAGCATGGCGGTACAGGCCACAGGGCCCACCCAGCCCAGCAGAGCCATGGAAAAGTTCAGCAACTGCAGGCCCAAATTGGCCATTTCCATCCTCAGAAAAAAACTGGCAGGCAACCCTACAGTAAAACAAATAAAACTTGGGGGCATCCCCATGAAAGATAACTTGGGGTACAGTTTTTAAGTCACCCAAAGAGACAAAAAAGGTTTGGCCGGGTGACTACAAATTTTGTCACCCAAAGTACACACAAATTGACCCCTTTGGTGGAGTGATAGTCTCACAGCAGAGGGAACAGGCCCATATTTGGTTTTTGAGGAAGATAATTTATCATCTAGCTTTGTTGTACAAATAACTCTTACTTTACTTTTTATTTATTTATTTATTTTGTACTTTAGGTTCTGGGATACATGTGCAGATCATGCAGGATTGCTGCATAGGTACTCACATGGCAATGTGGTTTACTGCCTCCGTCCCCCCATCACCTACATCTGGCATTTCTCCCCATGTTATCCCTCCCCGACCTCACCCCACCACTGTCCCTCCCTTGGCCCTCCCCAACAGATCCCAGTGTGTGATGCTCTACTCCCTGTGTCCATGTATTCTCATTGTTCAACACCTGCCTATGAGTGAGAAAATGCAGTGTTTGATTTTCTGTTCTTGTGACAGTTTGCTGAGAATGATGGTTTCCAGATTCATCCATGTCCCTACAAAGGACACAAACTCATAATTTTTTATGGCTGCATAGTATTCCATGGTGTACATGTGCCACATTTTCCTTGTCCAGTCTATCATCAATGGGCATTTGGGTTTGTTCCAGTCTTTGCTATTGTAAACAGTGCCACAGTGAACATACATGTGCATGTGTCTTTATAATAGAATGATTTATAATCCTTTGGGTATATACCCAGTAATAGGATTACTGGGTCAAATGGAATTTCTATTTCTAGTTCCTTGAGGAATCACCACACTGTCTTCCACAATGGTTGAACTAATTTACACTCCCACCAACAGTGTAAAAGTGTTCCTATTTCTCCATGTCCTCTCCAGCATCTGTTGTCTCCAGATTTTTTAATGATCACCATTCTAACTGGTGTGAGATGGTATCTCAATGTGGTTTTGATTTGCATTTCTCTAATAATCAATGATGATGAGCATTTTTTCATATGTTTGTTGGCCTCATATATGTCTTCTTTTGAAAAGTGTCTGTTCATATCCTTTGCCCACTTTTGGATGGGTTTGTTTGTTTTTTTCTTATAAATCTATTTTAGTTCTTTGTAGATTCTGGATATTAGCCCTTTGTCAGATGGGTAGACTGCAAAATTTTTTTCGCATTCTGTTGGTTGCCGGTTCACTCTAATGATTGTTTCTTTTGCTGTACAGAAGCTCTGGAATTTAATTAGGTCCCATTTGTCTATTTTGGCTTTTGTTGCCATTGCTTTTGGTGTTTTAGTCATGAAGTCCTTGGCTATGCCTATGTCCTGAATGCTTTTGCCTAGGTTTTTTGCTAGGGTTTTTGTAGTGTTAGGTCTTATGTTTAAGTCTTTAATCCATCTGGAGTTAATTTTAGTGTAAGGTGTCAGGAAGGGGTCCAGTTTCTGCTTTCTGCACACTGCTAGCCAGTTTTCCCAACACCATTTATTAAACAGGGAATCCTTTCCCCATTGCTTGTTTTTGTCAGGTTTGTCAAAGATCAGATGGTTGTAGATGTGTGGCATTGCCTCCAGGGCCTCTGTTGTGTTCCATTAGTCTATGTCTCTGTTTTGGTACCAGCACCATGCTGTTTTGATTACTGTAGCCTTGTCGTATAGATTGAAATCAGGTAGCATGATGTCTCTGGCTTTGTTCTTTTTGCTTAGGATTGTCTTGGCTATGCGGGCTCTCTTTTGGTTCCATATGAAGTTTAAGGTGGTTTTTTCCAGTTCTGTGAAGAAGGTCATTGGTAGCTTGATGGGGATAGCATTGAATCTATAAATTACTTTGGGCAGTATGGCCATTTTCAAGATAATGATTCTTACTAACCATGAGCATGGAATATTTCTCCATCTGTTTGTGTCCTCTCTTATTTCCTTGAGCCATGGTTTGCAGTTCTCCTTGAAGAGGTCCTTTACGTCCTTTGTTAGTTGTATTCCTAGGTATTTTATTCTCTTTGTAGCAATTGTGAATGGGAGTTTGCTCATGATTTGGCTCTCTGTTAGTCTGTTATTGGTGTATAGAAATGCTTGTGATTTCTGCACACTGATTTTTTATCCTGAGACTTTGCTGAAGTTGCTTATCCGTTTAAGGAGATTTTGGGCTGAGATGATAGGTCTTCTAAATATTTTTTTTATGTATGTATATATCATACACCAAATAACTCTTACTTTAAATGAAAGCTAGCAGCTGGATAAACTGAACATGAAAATGGGAAACCAAAGAACAAAAGTGAGGTATGGCAACTCCTGGGACTATGACAGGTGTGTGTGGGGAGAGGGGGAATCACTTTTGTTGGATCATATTTTTGCACCAGATGGCAGAAATAATTGGGAATGGAAAGGAGTAAACAAAAATAACAACAACAAAAAAAGATGACACTTCACCTCTATTCAACTACTACTTTAACTTACTAATTTGTGTTTTTTAAATTTAATAAACATTAAGTTGCATTAGGGAATCTGGAATCATATTGCATGCAGGTAGTTATGGGTGGGGAAGAAAGGAGATTAATGAGCTGACGCACTGGTGTTGCAACAGATGTAATTTGAGTCCTTCAAAGAAAATGCTTGAGGTTTTTTATCATGGTGAGATAATGAGACCTGTTATTACGGTACATTCTCTGTTCAAGGAGAGAGACCTTGAGAGTGGATTTTACTCACAACTGCTGTCAGTAGACAAGTGAATGTTCATGACCTAAGTACAAGTATTACTCAACAAGATTAATGAAGCCAAACAAATTTAAAACCAGTAAAAGTCATCTAGAGGCTTTAGGTGGATGCTTTTTATGTTATTGTATTTTATTTTGAGAGGGAGTTGTGCTCTGTTACCCATACTGGAGTGCAGTGGCACGATCTTGGCTCACTGCAACCTCCGCCTCCTGGGTTCAAGAGATTCTCCTGCCTCAGCCTCTGGAATAGCTGGAACTACAGGTGTGTGCCACCACGCCCAACTAATCTTTGTATTTTTAGTAGAGATGGGTTTCACTATGTTGGCCAGGCTGGTCTCGAACTCCTGACCTCAGGTGATCCACCTGCCTCAGCCTCTCAAAGTGCTGGGATTACAGGCATGAGCCACTGCACCCAGTAATTGGTTTTAAAAATAAATATTTTAAAATCTGGCATGCGATGTGATTAGAATTCTGTCACTAAATCAGGGAATTTCCATTTTAAAAAGTAAAATGTTGGTCTTTTGGATATTTCAAGCCCTCCTCCACACACACTATTCTTATCCCAAGATTTTATTTCAGCCATCATGTAACATATTAAATGTCTCCACAGATAACTTTATGCTTTTATCTTAAAATCCCCAAATGTTTAAAATCATGCATTTTAAACCTTTTAAATGTCCTAGTACTTGGGCCATGTGTGGTGGCTCACACCTATAATCCCCCAGCACTTTGGAGGTCAAGGTGGACAAATCACAAGGTCAGGAGATCGACACCATCCTGGCTAACAGGGTGAAACTCCGTCTCTATTAAAAATATAAAAAAAATAGCCAGGCGTGGTGACATGTGCCTGTAGTTCTAGCTACTTGGGAGGCTGAGGTAGGAGAATTGCTTGAATCCAGGAGGCAGAGATTTCAGTGAGCTGCGATTGTGCCACTGCACTCCAGCCCAGGCGACAGAGCAAGACTCCGTCTCAAAAAAAAAAAAAAAAAAAAAAAAAAAAAAAAAAAAAAAGTCCGGGCGTGGTAGCTTACGCCTGTAATCCAAGCACTTTGGAGGCCAAGGCGGGTGGATCACCTGAGGTCGGGAGTTCAACACCAGCTTGACCAACATGATGAAACCCTGTCTTTAAAAAAAATTTTTTTTTTAAAAGTCCTAGTACTCTTAGTAATGTAATGATGTCCAAATGTGTAAGTATAACTTCAATTCATTCGCTGAGGATAACTTTTTAAAAATTACAGTAACCAACAAAATAAGGACTAACAGAAAGCATTTTTCTTGAACACTGAGCTTCCATGAAAAAAAAAAAAAAGTAGTAGATACACTTATCAAGTCATTATAGTTTATTTAGGAGTCACAGAAGCAAATTCACATACTTATCAAATATTTTAATGTAAATGCCTTAGAAAGCAAATATTAACTTTTATTTATTTATATATATATATTTAGAGACAGGGTCTCACTATGTTGCCCAGGCTGGGGTACAGTGGAACAATCATAGCTCACTGCAGCCTGGAACTCCTAGACTCAGTCCATCCTCCCACCCCAGCCTCCTGAATAGCTAAGACTACAGGCACATGGCACCACACTTAGCTAAGAAAAAAAGAAAAAAAAAATAGAGATGAGGTCTCACTATGTTGCCCAGGCTAGTCTTGAACTCCTGGCCTCAGGTGATCCTCCTGCCTCAGCCTCCCAAGTAGCAGGGAGGGGTTACAGGTATAATTTACTGTTGCTAAATCTTAATTTTTGAATCAACTTATTTTCAAATATCTTTCTGACTACCTAGAATATTCTAATTAAATACAATAATAGCTGGTTATGCTTTAACATTTTGGGAAGACTAATTAAAAGTTTTAATAAGGAAAATTAAAAATACGTTTCAGAGTGATGATGTCCAAATACATTGAAAATCAAACTTAATTAATAGGCAAGTGCCTCATTAACACCATCAAGCAATTCTGATATTCGAAGAACACAGTTGCTAGTTCCAGAAGCCTCCCCTGCTTCTTTTTTTATCCTTCCAACTTAATTTGTACATGTTGTCAACAGAGAGAGATTTATAGTAAGCAGTTAGATGAATAAAATTGTATGCCTACTAATATCTGTATCTAAGAAATAATTAGCTTATTTTACGTAAATCTATTCAAAATTGAGATAACATTGAAAAGGAGATTACAGTAAAAGATTTGTTTTTCTGCATATCCTGTCTCCCAAATTTTTAGGGTGGAGAACTGGTGAAGGAGGGGAATGAAACAAGAAAGGAAACAGATCACAAAGGAATTACTAAGAGGAGAAAGAATAATACATACCTAAGAATAAAACATACAAAACCCCACATTATCAAATTTACAGTCTGAAGAAGGAAGAGTCCACATTCACAACTCCTTTAAATACTTTGAATGAGGATCTGACAGTGTTGTATTTTATTGTTCAGAGTTATATCCATTGATGCTGTTCAAAGGCCTGGACTGAAGGATGTGGAAGAAATAACTTGTCGAAAATATTTGCTGGCCAGGTACAGTGGCTCATGCCTGTAATCCCAGCACTTTGGGAGGCTGAGGTGGACAGATCCCCTGAGGTCAGGAGTTCGAGAACAGCCTGCCCAACATGGTGAAACCCCGTCTCTACTAAAAATATAAGAATTAGCTGGGCATGGTGGCACACGCCTGTAGTCTCAACTACTTGGGAGGCTTAGGCAGTAGAATCACTTGAACATGGGAGGCAGAGTTTGCTGTGAGCTGAAATTGCACCACTACACTCCAGCCTGGGCGACAGCAAGACTATCTCAAAACAAAAACAAAACACCATGTGTTCTTACTCATAACTGGGAACTGAACAATGAGAACACATGGACACAGAGAGGGGAACAATACACTGGGGGCCTGTCAGAGGCTGGGTTGGGGGGAGGGAGAACATTTGGAAAAATAGCTAATGCATGCTGGGCTTGATACCTAGGTGACGGGTTGATAGGTGCAGCAAACCACCATGGCACACGTTTACCTATGTAACAAACCTGCACATCCTGCACATGTACCTTGGAACTTAAAAATAATAATTTTTAAAAAATTTGCCTAGTGGCCATTATAGTCCTTAAAGCATAATATTCAGCCAACAGCTCCCTATTGCAACACAATTACATTAGGCAACATGATTCATTTAAAATACTTATTTAGCACCTACTATATGTCAGGGATGCTTCCAAATACTGAGACTAAATAAAACGGGCAAAAATTCCTACCTGCATAAGATTATATTCTTGTAGGAAAAGCTGATTGAAAGAGGATAAATAAAGTTATAGAATATAGATAGAGATATAAAAAGAGCTATGTCAATAATGTTAAGTACTAAAGAGAAAACAATAAAGCCAAGAAGGGAAATAGGATGTTTGGGCAGGAGTGGCAGTGGTGGTGGTATGGATATTAATACAAAGGTGACATTAGGTAATAACTGAAGGACACGAGGGTATTCTGGATAAAGAGCATTCCAGGAAGAGTAAATGCCAAAATTTTGAGACAGGAGCTTGTCTAGTGTGTTGGATGAATTACAAGCAGGCCAATTGCCTGGAGTGATGACATCAGGCAGGTACTTGAGGGCAGCTCATGCCCAGCCCATTGCAAGGTCTTAGAACTTGACTGTGAGTGGGATGGAAAGATACAGGAAGGTTTGGAGGAGTATCATCATCTGACTTATGATTTTAGCAGGATCACCCTGACTGCTGTGATGAGAACAGAATGAATCAAGAGAGGGCATTTGTATTAGTCTGTTGTAATGCTGCTAATAAAGACTTACCTGAGACGGGGTAATTTATAAAGGAAAGAGGTTTAATTACTCACAGTTCAGCATGGCTGGGGAGGCCTCAGGAAACTTATGATCATATCAGAAGGGGAAGCAAAAACATTCTTCTTTACATGGTGGCAGGAAAGAGAAGTGCCGAGCAAAAGTGGGAAAAGCCCGTTATAAAACCATCAGAACTGGTGAGAACTCACTCACTATCACAAGAACAGCATGAGGGTGACCACCTCCATGATTCAATTACCTTTCACTGGGTCCTTCCCAAGACACTTGGGGATTATGGGAACTGCAATTGAAGATGAGACTTGGGTAGGGCACAACCAAACAATATCAGCATCCTTTTAAGGTTAGAGATATAATAGCTTCTTTGTGGGTACACTGATGGAATAGTCCAGTAGAGAGGGTAAAAACCGATGATGCAAAAGAGAGAGAGGATATGTAATAACTTATCAGCAATTTAGCAAAGACAGCTAACTAGTTACCTTAGGTGACATGGTTTGGATGTTTGTCCCCTCCAAATCTCATGTTGAAATGTGATTTCCAGTGTTGGAGGTGGGGCCTGGTGGGAGGTGATTAGATCATGGGGGTGGATCCGTTATTTATGGCTCAGCTCCATTCCCTTGGTGATAAGTGAGTTCTCAGTTCATGTGAGATCTGGTTGTCTAAAAGTGTGTGACACCTCCCCATCACCACTCCTGCTCTCGTTGTGTAACACTGGCTCCCCCATCACCTTCCGCCACAATTGTAAGCTCCCTGAGGCCCTCACCCAGAGCAGATCTTGGCACCATGCTCCTCAAACAGCCTGTAGAACCATGAGCCAATTAAACCTCTTTATTTTATAAATTATCCAGCCTCAGGTATGTCTTTATAGTGACACAAAAACAGCCTAATACATTAGGGAATCCAAATGTATCTAATATACTATATAATTTACTTATTTATTATATTCATTGTTTGTTGTCTATCTGCCCCACTAGAATGCAGGCTCTATGAAGGCAGGTACTTCTGTTTGTTTCATTTGCTTATCCCAGGCACAGGCTGTTAACTGGCACATAGCAGGTGCTCAGTAAATTTTTGCTGAACAAACATTTTATGGGCATAAAGAGAAAAAAAAAAGTCTGTCATATAAGTACAACCACTTAGTTTGGAGTATGGGGCAGCACTTGGGGATGATGAAAAGATATGGTGCCTAAAGAAATACAGAGAGAAATGACAAACTAGCCATTGGCATGCCACCATTCCATGGGGACACAGAAATACATTGTCCTTTCATGCCTCATATTTTATGCTTACTTTTGAAATCCCTTTATATCCATAGTAAAATGTAGGGAAAGAGTTTCATCATTTATCACGTGTTTACCTGAAGTATATGCTTCATAAATATACTAGTTTGAAAGACTGCCTAGATGGAGGATTCTACACTGTTTTTCACAGGGTTCACCAGGTTAGTGATTCTGGGGTTAAGCCATGTAAATCTCCTAAAGCATCCCTATTCCTGAAATACACACACCCATCACTGAGAATCACTACAAAAGATGAAATATTTTTAATTTCTTAAAGGATATTTTTAGGGAAGCATTACATATTCATTTGGTCAGACAGTAAAAGTCAGTTCTCTTGATGTTTTTATACAATATGCTGAGTATTCTCTCTGACAGTAACCAAGGCCTGAGGGAAAGTGAAGCTGCTGTGACACAGTGACCCTCTTATCTGGAGCATTCAATTAAATGTCAGATTCTCTCCTGTAGTTTGCAAAACTTAAGAAAGGGCATATTCTCTATAACACAAGTTATAATTTCTAATACTTAAAAGGTAACTTATTTGAAAATAATACAGATTGAATTGCTATTTCAAGGCTGAAACTCACATACTGCTTTGAGCTTAAATGATCATTGCCCAGCAAATAAACTGGACATTATTGTAAGTGATAAATACATTTATCTCTTTGTTATAGAGAATAATTAACACTTGCTTTTCCTGTCCTCAAAGAAACAGTTGTCATCATCATAACCTAATAAGTTACAACTGAGTTCATTATCTCATTCACATGAGTCTACCATTTTAAACAAGGGAATTACTGCAGTAAACAACTTTATAAATAGAATGAATAGAAGCCATATCTTTCATTTATTTTATGTATTTATTTCTTTAGAGATGGGGTTCTCACTATGTCGTTCAGGCTGGAATGCAGTGGCTATTCACAGGTCCCATCATGGCCCATTGCAGCCTCAAAGTCCTGGATTCAAGTGATCCTCCTACCTCAGCCTCCAGAGTAGCTGGGACTATAGGCACACACCACCACACCTGGCTAGAAGCCATATCTTTTCAAAGATTTCTTGATCTTTGTATCTTAGGGAAAAGGCAATTTGATGTCTCTTGTGATAGAGATGAACTGATCTAATAGGTTACTTTTTCTTTCTAATTAACATACAATATTATTGATGTTTTTGTGTGCATACACTCCTGTGAATTTTAACACGTTTATAGATTCCTGTAACCATGCCACAGTCAAGATATAGAACAATTATATCACTCATTCCCTACCCTGCCAACTCCCTCAAACTCTATCATTGTCACAGGAGTTGGCAAACTACACCTGAGTCAAATCTGGTCCATGACATGTTTTCTGAGGCCCAGAAACTAAGAATCATTTTTACATTTTTACAGTGTTGTAAAAAGAACAAAAGCAAGAAGCAAAAGTAAAGAATATGTGACAGAGACAGTATGTGGCCCACAAAGCCTGAACTATTTACTGTCTGGCCCTCTACAGAAAAAGTTTGCTGTCTCCTGCTTTAGAATCACACCTTCCCCCAACCACTAATCCTTGGAAATCACATCACTGATCTGTTTTCTGTCACTGTAGTTTTGTCTTTTCAAACATAGCATATATATTCCATTTATAAATGGAATTATACAGTAGGTAGCTTTTTGAGGATGTTTTGTTTTGTTTTGTTCTGTTCTGTTCTGTTTTTGAGACAGTCTCACTCTGTTACCCAGGCTGGAGTACAGTTGCGGGATCTTGACTCACTGCAACCTCTGCCTCCCTGATTCAAGTGATTCTCCAGCCTCATCCTCCTGAGTAGCTAGGATTACAGGCATGTGCCACCATGCCCAGCTAAATTTTTTTGTATTTTTAAAAGAGATGAGGTTTCACCATGTTGGCCAGGCTGGTCTCAAACTCCTGACCTCAGGTGATCCGCCCGCCTCAGCCTTCTAAGGTGCTGAGATTACAGGCATGAGCCACTGCACCCAGCCCTTTTGAGATTTTTGAGCACTATGCCTTTGAAATTCATCCATATTATTGCATGCATCAATAGTCCCTTCCTTTTCAATGCTGAATACAATTCCATTGCTTTAATGTATCACCATTTGTTATCTATTCACCAGTTTAGGGACATTTGGGTTGTTCCCAGTTTTGTCATTTATGAATACAGCTGCTATTGAACATTTATATACTGATTTGGGGATGAATGTAAGTTTTCATTTCTCTAGGGTAAATACGTAGGAGTGGGATTGCTGGGCCATATTCTAAGTCTGTTTAATTTTCTAAAGAACTATCAACTGTTTTTCAGAGTGTCTGTATCGTTGGCATTCCAACCGACAATGCATTGTTGGCATTGTCAGTGATTTTTATTTTAGCCATTCTAATAGGTATGTAGTGGTATCTCATCATGGCTTTAACTGGCATTTCTCTAATGATAGCTGATGATGATGATTGTCTTTTCATGGGCTTATTTGCCATCTGTATGTCCTCTTTGTTCTGTTCTTTTGCCATTACCCTTTTTATTATGGAATAGTTATAAATTAACAGGAAGTTGAAAAGATAGTACAGAGAGGTCCTTTACCCAGTTTCACCCAATAGTTACATCTTACATAACTATGGCATAATATCAAAACCAGGAATTGACATTAGGTATGATGAGGGCCAGGCACAGTGGCTCATGCCTGTAATCCCAACACCATGGGAGGTCAAGGCAGATGGATCACCAGAGGTCAGGAGTTCAAGACCAGCCTGGCCAACATACTGTGATGGTGTCTGTCTTTAGTCTCAGCTACTTGAGAGGCTGAGGCAAGAGAATCACTTGAACCCGGAAGGTGGAGGTTGCGATGAACTGAGACCATGCCACTGTACTCCAGCCTGAGAGTGAGACTCCGTATAAAAAAAAAAGACATTAGTATGATGTATGTGTATAGTTTTATACCATATTGTCACTTGTGACTTGTGTAACCAACCCCACAAACAAGATGCAGAAACTATTCCATCACCACAAATATCTCTTTTGTGCTATCACTTTATAGTCACACCCATGCACCTTCCCCCAAACATCCCTAACTCTTGGCAATCAGTAGTCTGTTTTCCATCTTTATTCTTTTGTTACTTTGAGAATATTATATAAACAGAATCATATAATATGTGATATTTTGAGGTTGGCTTTTTTTGACTCAGTATACAGCAGAATACCCTTGAGAACCATCCAAGTTGTTGCGTATATTAATAGTTCATTGCTTTTTATTGCTGAGTAGTCTGTGGTATGGATATACCACAGTTTGTTTAGTCAACTAGATAGGAACATTTTGGTTGTTTCAAGGTTTTGGACATTGCAAATAATGTTGCTATGATCATCTGTGTACAGGTTTGTATGGACATAAATTTTTATTTCTCTGGGATAAATACTGAGGAGTGTGATTGCTGGGTTGCATTTTTAGTTTTTACCCATTTTTTAAATTGGGCTGTTTGTTTTCTTACTGTTTGGTTTTGAGGGTTCTTTGTATTCCCTGGACTGGACACAAGTTCTTTTTTTAAAAATGGATCATACTTTTGGTGTTGTGTCTAAGAAATCTATGCCTAACAACTGATGATGATGATTTTCTCCTCTGCTTCCTTCTAAAAGGTTTACAGTTTTATGTTTTATATTTAGATGTGGAATCAATTTTGAGTTAATTTTTGGAAAAGAGATGAGGTTTAGACCCAAGGTGACTTTTTTTGTATATGGATGTACAGTTATTTTAATACCATCTGTTGAATAGTCTATTCTTTCTCCATTGAATTGCCAAATGTGATATTAATATTAACATATCATAAAATAGAATGCTATTAGGCATTAAAAAAGGAATGAAGTACTCATACATGCTACAGCATGCATGAACCTTGAAAAGATTATGCTAAGTGAAAGAAGCCAGTTGCAGAAGATCACATACTGTATTGATTCCATTTATATAAAATGTCCCGGATAGGCAAATCTATAGAGACAGAAAGTAGATTAGTGATCGCCTAGGGCTTGTGGTTTTGGAGGATAAATGAGGAGTGACTGCTAATTAGTACAGTTTCTTTCTGCTGTGATAAAAAGGTTCTAAAATTGTGGTGATGGTTGCAAAACTTTTAATATACTAAAAGCCATCAAATTGTACACTTTAAATGGGTGAATTGTATATTCGTTATAATAAATGTTTGGGGAGGAGGAGGGGAGAGGACAGGGTCTTGCTCTGTCACCAAGGCTGGAGTGCAGTGGCGTAATCGTGACTCACTGCAGCCTTGATCTCCTGGGCTCAATCAATCAAAGTTTCTTTAAAAAAAGGAAGAATGTTTATGAAATCAAGCAATGACAGACCACAGCAACAAGCAAAAATTAGAATAACTGAGCAAGAGGTAAATAGTTTTGGACAGTTGTAGAGCAGGGCAATAATATTAGTAAGAGGTGCTCAGAAAGCAATGTAGTGGGCCGGGTGCGGTGGCTCACACCTGTAATCCCAGCACTCTGGGAGGCTGAGGGGGGTGGGAGGCTGAGGTGGGTAGGAGGCCAAGGCAGGCAGATCATCTGAGGTTAGGAGTTCAAGACCAGCCTGGCCAACATGGTGAAACCCAGTCTCTACAAAAAAATATAAAAATTAGCTGGGTGTGGTGGCATGCATCTGTAAGCTTAGCTACTCGGGAGGCTGAGGCAGGAGAATAGCTTGAACCCGGGAAGTGGAGGTTGCAGTGAGCTGAGATCGTACCACTGGGCAACAGAATGAGACTCCATCTCAAAAAAAATACCAGCAAAGTAGTGAGTTTATGAGGTGTTCAATGAGTTTTGAACATAAAGTTCTTTAAAATGATGCAAACCTATTACTTATAAAGTGCTGGTATCAGTATACAATGACATAACCTTTATGCAAAGCAATTTGTTAATATATATCAGTAATTTTTAAAAAAAACAAACAAACCTAAGAATCTTTTATACCACTGAGTGGGGGCAGCAGAAGTCTATGAGATTTTCTTCTCCTCTTCCTAGCATTCATTCATCCTGCTTATTCAATGTGTCTGCTGAACTATCCCTCTTCTTTGGTCAGAATTTTAACAATTATGCATTTTAAGTGTAAAATGATGATTGTTTTAGACAATTAGGTGATGAAAACAAACCAGCAAAGTTAACTTTAAAAATACCGGGGCCCAAATGAGAAGACAGGTAAGCCAATATAATAAGTACCTGAACTTGTACTTGCAAATGACTCATTACTGGCAGAGCTCTTATTTTGTTGAGATCTTCTCTTACAGATATGCATAGCCATATGACTAAGTGCAACTTAATGATATGTAAGCAGAAGTTTTGGGTGGAGGTTCTGGGAAAGTTCTTTTAAAAGGAGGTTGACTCACCTGGCAAGCGTCCTTTTGCCTCTTCTCTCTTCCTCTTTCCTTCAGCCTGGAATGGAGACAGGATGGCTGGAGTTGCAGTGGTCATCTGGCAACCATTTGGCAAACTTTAGAGTGGAAGTTGTGTGCTAAGAAAAACAAAGTGAAATAGAAGGAGTGGGGGACTTGGAAAACTTCATGGGCTTGGCATGCCACCACTGGATTGCCTACCTCTGGCTTCAAAAGACAGAAAATAACCTCCCATCTAATTTTTGTATTTTTAGTAGAGATGGCATTTCACCATGTTGACCAGGCTGGTCTCGAACTCCTGACCTCATATGATCAACCAGACTCGAGCCTCTCAAAGTGCTGAGATTACAGGTGTGAGCCACCATGCCCAGCCCACTACATTGCTTTCTGAGCACCTCTTAGTAATATTATCACCCTGCTCTACAATGGTCAAAAGCTATTTACCTCTTGCTCACTGAACCAACAGTGGCATTCAGCTGGGTAGCCAGGATAGAGGAAATAAGCCATTCTTTATTTAGTGTCGATTGCTAGCAGCTGAACACAATTCCTAATGAATGCACTGACATCCCTGTGGTGGCATCGTCTTATCTGCAGTGCCCTTCTTCAGATGATGCTGGTGTGAACCTTACATAGAATATTTTGAACCAATGAGTTAGGGCATGGTATCTCAATCTCTCCCTCCACTTCCAAACATAGTACCTGAAAAATGAAGTGCTCGGCTAAGATTGATTGACCAGTCATGAGCCTGGTGAAGTCTTGAGCCATAACTCTCGCACAGCAGTCTTCAATTTGGCCAGGCTAGCTAAAGTGAAGACTATAGCCATTGTGGTTCCTTGAACACAGCAAACAAACTTTACTTCACTTTCAAGGTAGTAGAGTCCAAAACCATCACAAAGTTATTTAATAAAGAGCCAATGAAAACATGAGATTAAGACAACTCTTAAAATGAAAAAAAGGCAGATGATGATAGAGAAGAAATTATTGCTGTTAAATTAAGTTTAGCCTAAAGCTGCCTCCTGATAAATTTTAAGTTCAGCCTAAAGGCTTCTCCTCACAGAGTGACCTATAACCTAACTGGATGTGTAAACAAAACAAATTATAACCTACTCCGGTGCCAACCATCGAGTTTTGGCTAATCACAGGCAGCCAACTGTTCAAACTGTGTGTGTAACCAATCTGGCTGTTTCTGTACCTCACTTTCTTTTTACTGCCCATAAATCTTCTTCTTCCACACATTCAGAGCACTGGAGACTCTCTGAACCTATTCTGGCTTCCTGAATTGTGAATAGTTCTTTGATCAATTAAATTCTGTTAAACTTAATTTGTCTAAAGTTTTTAACACCACACACCAAAAAGTAACTATGGAAGGTAATGGACATGTAAATTTGACTGTAGTCATCATTTCACTATATATATGTATACCAAAACATGTTGTACATCTTAAATATATACAATAAAAAAATATAAGATGAGATTTCAGACCTGCATTTCTTTTTCTTTCCTAATCCAGCTCTCTGTGGTATATTTTGTGTCTCTTGTTCATCTCTCCTGTCCTTTCGGGTATAAATGCTCATCTGCTTCAGCATTTGTAAAACTATCATTTTAAAATAAAGTGACCTACATAAATAAGTAATTACTATGGATGAATAAATAATAAAGGAAGGAGAAGGGAGTACATGCACATGCTCATGAGTCACACACATAAAGAACCAACAGTGGCCTTCAGCTGGATCACCAGGATAAAGGAAAATCACCAGGGAGGAGAGAGTATTCACACAGAATATGCCAGTGAAAAGGAAGGTTCATGTAAATATTAGAGGAAGGAAGCATTATAAACCAGATCAGAAATTTTGTCTCTGACTTTCAAAAATGCATTTTTAAATGCCTGGAAGGGCTGGCATCTAGCTCTCCTTTCAGACTATGGATACTGTGCTATCCCTATGACAAACCTACAGCCAAGGAAAATAAAAGGCAGTCAGCCCTTCAGCAAGAAGCGTCTGGAGACCATGTCTGTAAGGAAGAAGACATGAAACAGTTTAAGCTACAGAGCGTTGAATTTCTCATACATCTTTTCTTGTGACTTAAGATTAGGAGCTTCTGACCCTAACATTATGGAAGAGTGTTTACTTCCTGATTTGAAGAATATGTGGCATATGATAGAATGTTCAGAGACAGTAGGGTGGACTTACAGGAACAAGGCTGTGAGAAGTCATAGACATGGACTTCCTGTCCATATTCTACTTCTAACTTTGCCCATTTCAACTTTGCCTCTTACATTTTTGGCTCAGCATCTTTTAAGAAACTCATTTTTTCACGTAATTTTCTTTATTCTACTTCTTTATATTGAAAATTTTTAATCCTATAGAAAAGTGGTAAAACTATATGATGAACACCCACATACTCTACCTACATTCACCAGTTATTCACATTTTGCCAATTTGTTTTCTCTCTATTTAACTGTTTCTGTTTTTGTGTAAATGCATACTTCTTTTGTGAAAGATCTGAGAGACTTAAACATAAGTTTCAGACATCTTGACATTTTACCCATACATACTGAGAAAGGCATTCCTCTACATAACTATAATACATTTATCACACTCAGGAAATTAAACATTGATACCATACTGTTATAAGCATTCCTCATTCATATTTCTTGTAACAATAAGAATAATTACTAATAACAATAGTGTCCTTTATATTGTTTTTCTGAAATCCAGATCCAATTAGAGATCATTACAGTTAGTTGTTAAATCTCTATCTTTTTTTTTTTTAGATGGAGTCTCGCTCTATTGTAGGCTCGAGTGCAGTGGGGCCATCTCGGCTCACTGCAGCGTCCACCTCCTGAGTTCAAGTAATTCTCCTGTCTCAGCCTCCCAAGTAGCTGGGATTACAGGTGTGCACCACCACGCCCAGCTAATTTTCATATTTTTGGTAAAGACAGGGTTTCACCGTGTTGGCCAGGCAGGTCTCAAATGCCTGACCTCAGGTCATCCACCTGCCTCAGCCTCCTAAAGTGCTGAGATTACAGGCCTGAGCCACCGTGTCCAGCCCTCTTTCCTTTCTTTTAAAGATTATCCCTGAGCTTTTTTTTTTTTTTTTTTTTAACCTTTCATGACATTGACATTTTTGAATAGTCCAGGTCAGCTGTTTTGCATAATGTTCCTGAATTTGGTTTGATTATTTCCTAATGATTAGAATCCTTTTTGGGAGGAGGGGGCAGGAGTACTTCATGTATGATCTGTGTCCTTAGTGCCTCACATCAGAGGGCACGTGATGTCAATTTTTCCCATTATTAGTGGGAAAATTTGGTTTAAGTGGTGTCCACCAGACCTCTCCATTATAGAAATACCTTTCCTTTTTATAATTCATAATTATAACTAGTGGTACTCTGAGACTGTGAATATATTATTCTCTGACATTTCACTTAATGATTTTACATCTATTGATGATTCTTGCCTGAATCAGTTATTACAATGGTGATTGCACAATGTTGGTTTTCTAATTCTAACAATCCTACATTAATTAGTTGGCCTTCTTCTGTAAACAACTTTCCCTTCTCCTCCTCCCCACCCCTTAATTTTTTTAAGAATAGGGCTGGTTTGAATTCTTTATTTAATGTGTTATGATCTGTTCTAGTCATTATTCATTTTAATACTCAAAACTATCCGATATTTAGCAAGTGAGAGCCATTTTAAGCGGGCTTCTGCCTTCTTTTTGGCATGACTTTATCAGTTTTGTTTGTTTTTGTACAGAAAGTCCTCACTTAAAGTCTTCAAGAGGTTCTTGGAAACTGTGACTTGAAGTGAAATAAAGTATAAAGAAACCCATATTCCTTCCTTAGCAATGTTTATAATGAAACAATGTTATTTGAGGACCTGCTTCACACCATTTCACTTGAAATTGCAGTTTCCAAGAAGTATCAATGAGGTTAAGTGAGAACTTAGACTGTACTTCCATATTTTGTGCCACAAGATATTCCAAGTTCCCTTTATACTTCCCCTACTCCAGCCTAGAATCATCTATTTCTCCAAGGAGCCCTGGTTTTTTATAGTGCAATATAATTTCTACAGTCTAAGATCTGGGCACTAGATAAACTCATTGCTATCAAGTTATTATCCACAGATACTTTAAACAGAAAAGAAATACCATGGAAAACAGTCATTTTAGATGGTCTGTGTAAGACTGAATTAGACAAGAATGTAGACGGTATAAGAAGAATTTTATAAGGTAGGTAATATTTCTGATAATGGTTTTCACTTGTGTAAGATGACCTAAGTGCATGACAGCTGGTAATGTCAAAATTGACACTCATATTAAAAAGTCACATTGAGGCGAGGAGATCCAAGATGGCCGCATAGGAGCAGCTCAGGACTGCAGCTCCCAGTGAGGGTGCAGAGGGTGAGTGGACGCCGCATTTCCAGACGGATTTTTATTACCCCCAGACCAGGAGATCCCCAGGCGGAGCAGCCCCACGGGTCGCCAGCGCGGCAGTTTCGGCTGGCGCGGCTGTTTGGCCGGCTCGGCTGTTTCGG
>PVKP010029810.1:0-28600 GCA_004027715.1 Plecturocebus donacophilus | reverse complement strand
ATAAAATATTGGTTGTCTGCTTATTTGTTATTTTCATCCCCTATTCCTTCCTGTCTCCATTGTTAAACACAATTATTGGCATAAAAGAGGTTTTTAATACCCATTTTTAGACTGTATTCTAGCCTGGGCAATAAAACAAGAATCCCATTCTCTCTCCCTCTTTCTCTTCCTCTTTCTCTCTCTCTTTCATTCTTTTTTTTTTCTTTCTTTTGCTGTTTCTTCCTTTCTCCTTTTCTCTTTTTCTAAAATCTCTTCCTCTTTCTTTCATTCTTTTTTCTTTCGTTTGCTGTTTCTTTCTTTCTCATTTTCTCTCTTTTTCTAAAATCTCTTCCTCTTTTTCTTTTTTTCTTTCTTTTGCTGTTTCTTTCTTTCTCCTTTTCTCTCTTTTTCTAAAATCTCTTCCTCTTTCTTTCAAAAAAAAAAAAAGAATCATAGTATATATACTATGGAATAATATTCAGCCATAAAAAAAAAAGAATTAAATCATGTCTTTTACAACAACATGGAAGCCATTATTATCCTAAGTGAATTAATGCAGAAACAGAAAACCAAATACTGCATGTTCACACATATAAGTGGGAGTTAAACAATGGGTACTCGTGGACATAGAGATGGAAACATTAGACACTGGGGACATCAAAAGGTGGGGAGGGATTGAGAGGAAAAGAGTTGAAAAACTACCTATTATGTGCTAGGTTCACTATTTTGGGTAATGAGTTCAATAGATGTCCAAATCCCAGCATTATGCAATATAACCATGTAACAAACCTGCACATGTGATCCTGTATCTTTTTTTTTTTTTTTAAGTTTTAGACTACATGTGCAGGATGTGCAGGTTTGTTACACAGGTAAACGTGTGCCATGGTGGTTTTCTACACCTATCAACCCATCATCTAAGTATTAAGCCCAGCATGCATCAGTTCTTTTCCCCAATGCTCTCCCCCAACTACCTTGCCCTAATAGGCCCCAGTAGGTGATATTCCCCTCCTTGTGTCCATGTGCTCTCATTGTTCAGCTCCCACTTATAAGTGAGAACATGTAGTGTTTGGTTTGCTGTTTCTGCATTAGTTTGTTGAGAATGATGTCTTCCAAATTCATGTCCCTGCAAAGGACATGAGCTTATTCTTTTTTATGGTTGTGTAGTATTCCATGGTGTATATGTACCACATTTTCTTTATTCATTCTATCATTGGTGGGCATTTAGGTTGATTCTGTGTCTTTGCTATTTTGAAGAGTGCTGCAATGAACATATGCATGCATGTATCTTTGTAATAGAATGATTTATATTCCTTTGGGTGTTTACCCAGTAAAGAGATTGCTGGGTCAAATGGTTTTTCTGATTCTAAATCTTTGAGGAATCACCACACTGTCTTCCACAATGGTTGAATTAATTTACATTCCTACCAACAGCATTAAAGCCTTCCTATTTCTCTGCAACCTCGCCAGCAACTGTTGTTTCTGGACTTTTTAATAATTACCATTCTGACTGGCATGAGATGGTATCTCATTGTGATTTTTATTCGCATTTTCCTAATGATCAGTAATGTTAAGCTACTTTTCATATGTTTGTTGGCTATATATGTCTTTTTTTGAGATGTGTCTGTTCATATCCTTTGCACATCTAGGCAATACCATTCAAGACATAGGCATAGGCAAAGACTTTATGATGAAATCGCCAAAAGCAATTAAACAAAAGCAAAGATTGACAAATGGGATCTAATTAAACTAAAGAGCTCCTTCACAGCAAACAAAACTATCATCAGAGTAAAGAGACAAACTACAGAATGGGAGAAAATTTTTGCAATCTATCCGTCTAACAAAGGTCCAATATCGAGAATCTACAAGGAACTTAAGCAAATATACAAGAAAAAAGCAAACAACGTTGTATCTTAAAAAAAAAAAAAGATAACGCCACAATGATGTCAATATGCCCATGGAAGACAAGATTACTTCATCAGCCTTGGAAAGCCAAAGCCCTTCTGTCTAATCATTACAGATGTATTTTAAGCATTAAAGTAATAAATGCCTCCATACAAGGACTTTATCTGCTTTCTTCTTAAAAATAAATTACCCAAATAATTATTCACCTTGTAGAGTAAATTTAGTGCAGACTATACCTAACCCTCATCTGGGCCACATAGGAACTGCCTTCCCTTTGAGAGAGAGGCTATTGTGGTGGAAGTTTCTTGTTTTTTGTGGTTCATAGTTGAGTTGGTTTTTGTTTCCATTCTTTGTCTTTTTTTAATGCCCTGGATTTGAAGTCTAGAATCCTAGGTTTGAATTCCAGCTCTGTCATTGACGAGTTGTGTTACTAGCTGCTAAATCTCTTGTCTTGCTGGATTTCGATTTCCTCATCTGTAAAATTGGGGGCCATTCTGAACATTATGGAACTTGAACTTTTGAAAATGCTTTGCAAACTGTAATGCTAGTTATGATGTGGATTAAGAAAAAGCCACCACAAAGATGTTACTACAATACAACTATGTTACCAAGGAAGGGCACAGGTGCCCTGGTACTTCACTGTCTTATCACATTAGTCTGCTCTCTATTTACTTATTCACTCACTCACTCACAAATATTTATTGAATGCCTACTATGTGCCAGATGCAGCTCTGGAAGCTGGAAATGCAGCAGTGAAGAAAGCAGCTGAAGTCCTTCTTATCCTGAAACACATACACTAGGTGAGGAGACAATCACTAGGTCAACAAATACATGCTCTAATCCCAGGCAGTGGTAAATGCAATAAAAACAAGTCAAGCAGCTATACTGGTGTATTAGGTTTGTTTTGCATTGCTATAAAGAAATACCTGAGGCTGGGAAATTTATTTTTAAAAGGTTTATTGGGCTCATGGTTCTACAGACTGTATAGGAAGCATGATGCCAGCATCTGCTTCTTGTGAGGATCCTAGGAAGCTTCCAATCATGGTGGAAGGTGAAGGGGGAGCCAGCATGTCACAAAAGAAAAGGAGCAAGAGAGAGAGGCAGACGCAGAGGTGACAGGATCTTTTTATACAACCAGGTCTCCCATAAACTCAAAGCAAGAACTCATTCATTACCATGGAGATGACACCAAGCCATCATGAGGTATCAACCCTATGACCCAAACACCTCCCACTAGGCCCCACCTTCAACACTGGAATCACATTTCACCACGAGATTCAGAGGTGACAAATATTCAAATTATGTCAGCAGCCTTAGGAATAGTTTGGGCAGGGTCTTCTCTGAAGAGGTGACATTTAGGCAGAGACTTATATGAAGTGAGAGGATGGGCCACAAAATTGTCTCGGGAAGAAACTTCCTAGCAGAGAAGACCAGTATAAACACATTAAGTCAGGAAGATACGTGCAATCTTGGAGGAATATCGAGGAGAACGGGGCATTAGATGTCTAGTGAGCCAAGAGAGGAGTGGAAGGAGAGAGCCCAGAGCATTTCGCACTTGTAGGTCACGGTAAATAGTTAGGATTTTATTTGGCTATGTCCAAAGATCCAAAGAACATGAGAGCTGAGGACTAGGAGATATTTGGGTGAGGTTGGGGAAGGCAGATGGAGGCAAATACAACATGGAGCACAGTGGAGGAAGGTAAATCGGATATGGAGCTACAGTGGGCAGTCCTGGACTCCCAGACCCCGCAGAGCTTGGGAAGTGACCAGGTGGGTGCACACAAAGGCGGTCTTTCCCCAGGCTGGCCAGTGCCTTCAGCAGGAGCATGATCAGTACTGAGATCTAGTACCACTTTTGCAGAACAACCTATGACACAAGTCAAGTCAAATAAGTTAGCGTTCACATTTAAAGTGGCGTTTGGCAGGGATGTGCTCAGATGCTGATGTGAATGAAGAAGAGGCCACAAGCATTCACAATAAAGAAAAATTAAGAAAGACACTATATATCCCCTAAAAGGTGTAATAAAACACAATAGTTTTTGAGATGATGTTTTATTATTATTCCTACATCTCTAATCCCACTCACCCACTGCCTATCACATAGTAGGCACTGAAAGGCTTGTTGAGTGAATGAATGAGATAAGGAAAAAGGAAGAAAGAAGGAAAAAGGGAAGAAAAAAGGGGGAGAAAGGGAGATAGGAAGAAAGGAAGCAATGGGTGATATATTAGTTTCCTAGGTCTGCTGTAACAAATTTCCAAAAACTTGGTGGCTTTAAACAATAGTTATGGAAGCTAAGAAGTCCAAAATCAAGATGTTAGTAGAACTGTTTCCCTCTAGAGCCTCTTAGAATATATTCCACGCCTCTCCTAGCTTCTTCTGGTAGCTGCTGGTCACCCTGTATATTCTTCGTTTGGGTCTATGTAATTTCCATCTCTGCCTCTGTCTTCGTGTGGGCTTCTCTCAGTGTCTTTGTCTCCCCTTCTTATAAGGACATGAGTCATCTGGATTTACAGATCACCTACTGGTCCTACCTGAGATCCTTAATTATATCTGTAGATAATCTTTTAGAAAATATGTTCATACTCAACAGGTTTCAGATGTACATGTCTCCTGAGGGGGCACCATTCAACCCACTATAGATGGTATATATTTTTCATATGAGGAAAACTACTAATAGGTCAAATTTTTATATCAGGAGTAGCAGCAAGTTTTTCCTATAATTTTTGCTAATTTATATGTAGTATAACAATTTTGTTCTATTCCAATTTTCAAAGGAAGAATAATATGTTCTAAAATATTTTGGTATTCTTGAATAAGATTGTACCAAAAATGATTAACTAGACTGGAAAGGTTCAGTTCCCAGTTTTTAAAGAAATTGAAGACATTGAGTACAATCCCTGCTCTGTTCTACCTTTTGTCTGGTCCAATTTAAAACAGTTTGAGAATGATTATATTCTGATTGTTATGTAAAAATACCTTCTATTAGTCACAGATGCATGGGAACAAGTTTGCACAGTATAAATATTTAATAGTCAATAAACATTAACTATCACAAATACATATTTACATTCTAAAACAAGACATATAACAGTCCAAAGACCACTTGAAAGGCAACATATGTCAGTATGATTCTCCAGTTGGTAAATAAGACCCATAAACAAAATTAAATGTAATGCTTTCATGCATCACCTGGTCTCTTCTGCAACTTCTTGACATTCTTTATATGGAATGCATACTGATACGTTAAAATAAAAACTACATGTATACACATAGTTTAATGTTATAATATAGTTATAAAATATAGTTTAGTATTAATAGTACAGTTTAGTATTTCTTTTCTTAAAAAATTTTTGATGTTCATAGGTTATTGGGAAACATGGTGTTTGATTACATGAGTAAGTTCTTTAGTGGTACTATTCCGTTCAGACCTATTTATGATGAATGTTAAAAAGAAAAATATGGCTAGTATTGATTTCTTAAAACAGAATATCTAATAAGATACTTTAGAGTAGTTTGAAAAATGTTGATCTGGGAAAATTCTGGAGCATGAATTGCCATTTGGACAATCTTTAGGGATGTGCTTCAGATAGAACAAGACCTCCAGAGTTAGCCTAGGGCACCAAAGAATTTGGAAATTCCACAGGGATGTGGGCTTTACTTATCCCTGGACACATCCAAAAACAGCCAAAGGCGTCAAATGAGCATTTCCAACTTTTCCACTATTTTCTCAACAAGAATTCTTTCTCTCCAGTTGGGCAAATACATAACATGCCCATTTTCATACTGCCACAGTACTTCCAACCCAACCCAACAGAAATGTACTTACCGTCTCTTATTTTTCTCTATTTTTATCCATATTTTCATTTATTTACTTGATTGATTGATTGATTGAGACAAGGTCTTACTCTGTCACCTAGGCTGCCTCCCTGCGCTCAAGTGATGATCCCATCTCCGTCTCCTGAGAGGCTGGAACTACAAGGTGTGCACCACCACATCCTGTTAATTTTTATATATTTTTATAGAGATTGGGTTTCTCTCTGTTGCCCAAGCTGGTCTTGAACTCCTGAGCTCAAGTGATCCACCCACCTCAGCTCCCCTAAGTACTGGGAATACAGGCATCAGCCACCATGTCTGGCCTTCATTTCTATTTCTATTGTGAAGCATTTTCCTGGCACACAAGAAGTCCACTTCTACTGGACTTCTCTGTTTTATTATCACTGTCACTCAAATGGCAATTTGTCTACATTTCTATAATTTTCTGCTTATATTGTTTAGATTCTCATTTGTGTCACCCTTGCTCCCCCAATGAGTGTAAGCTTCTCATATATGTAAATCATATCTTATGTCTCTATGGCCATCCATTTAACAGTGTTTTGCACATAATAAAAACTAGAAGTATGTGTGAAATAATAAAAGAATTAATATACTAGTTTGTTCTTTATTAAAATGTCTGGAAATATTAAACAGTACAGAACTGATATAAAAGAATTAATAAAACTCCCAACGACTTAGTTTGTGATTAGGGCATAATATATCCACCATGAAACCTATATCCATTACTCACCAATGTCTTTCAGCAATAAGTAAGTCTCCTCAAAGGAGAATTTATGTTTCTGATCTTGTAGGTATGAAACTATAAGATATTGGTCTACTTAGAATTGAAATAGCCTTAATAATTTCCCATGTCAGATAAATTAAAACAATTTTGTATACAGCTTCAACCAGTGTTCATCAACCAAACACATGTTAGGAATTTGGAGTGGAGAGAGGCTGCATTAGAAAGTCCTCCTTTTTCCTAACATTAGGGAGCGTTCACCTTTATGCAATTTCATCTTAGAAAAGATTGTTTCTTAGCTCCATTTGAGAGCCACATCCTAAACCAGAGAATGATAAATCTGTGGCATCTGTTCATTTTCCTCACTTTCCCAAACTGTGGCAGCCGTCATTAAGTGACCACAGGATTCTTTCTAATTAAACGTGGACTTTGTCTCAGAATCTGTCTCAGCCCAACTCTTCAGGGCCATCGCCAATCAAACAGATTTGTAAGACTTCATTTCCATTCCTGGGTCTAAACCACCCTCAAAATGTTAATCTTCTCTTCCAGTATTCATTCTTGGCAAATTACGACCATTTGACCATAGCTATCTGGCATTTTTCCTCAATTATTTTGCTTAGAGTTTACTTTTGCTGCTGTTTTTTTTTTTTTTTAATCTCTCAGGTTCAAAAGGAAAATACAATTCTTTCTGGTGGTAGTCTTTCTTTCAGAGTCTCAGAAGCTTTATAGCATAAACCCACTGCCTGCAAACACTTTCATCTGCAGAAATTTCCTTTTTCTTCTTTAAAGGTGAGATGTGTCACAGACTTGCACCAAAAGAGAATCATTAGTGAAAGAGGCAACCAAAGGGGAAAGTGAGAACCAAACACCATTAATCCCTAAAAGTCATTTTTATTCAAAACAATCCATTTTAACATGCTCTTCATACTTATTTGTTCTCTTTGGGGCAGAGAGAAGGAATCACCCTAACAGGCTGCAGTCTTCCACTGGATGACTTAGTCATTTGTTCACATGTATATGATCTTTCTTCCACAGATCTAATATACTAAGACAAACGATTATCCTTGGAACGTAAGAGGGGCAAAGCAGTGCCAAATAAAAGTAGTATTAAAGAGGACAGGATTTAGGAAAGTTTGTTTGTCAAAAGAGGAAGCATGATAATCAAAGACATCAGTATACACTCTGCAAAAGAAGAAAAAACAACCAGTAAAATATAATACTTTGAACTCAAGAAATGCAAACATAAACCACCATTTTTTTTTTAGTTTTGTGTATCACTTTGCCAAAGTTGAAAACTACTGATAGTACCAAGCACCAGTGTAAAGAGGTGCCACTCTGATGTACTGCTGGTGTTGGGAGTTTCTTTAGGACATAGTTCCTGAACAGCAATTTGGTGATAAGTGCTACATCAGTCAAGATTCAGTCAGAACATAAGTCATTCTAGGAAACAAAATGAGTGATATAGAGTATTTACACTGAGGCTGACACAACAGCTGGGAGTGTGGAGGAATGTAGATCGGGAAGGCTCCTTTCAGGAAATCCAGAGGTGCAAGATTACAAGGCAGCCACCAATTATATCTCAGCTCCCTACAACACTGAAATAGGTGAGTCTCTGGAGAGCACCTGGAAACACTAATGACCTCACTGATTGCAGTACTGACATGTATAGTTCTTATGGGATGTCCAGGTGCCACTGGAAAACTTCATGGTTGAGTTGACCCATGTGTTAGCCCTAAGTTGTTGCCGGAAAATAATAGCTTCCCCTTCTGCATCTCATAGGAATGCCTCTCATTAGCAGATTCTACACCAAACTTTAAGCCAAAGGACTCTGGGAAACACACTTTCTGAGTTTTAAGACCGTACGTTACATAGAAAAGCAGGGATGAGCAGTCTAGGTTCAAAACCTATATTAATATTTTAAATATACTTTTGACTTATTGATTTCTTCTCCAGGAATTTAAACTGAGAAATTAATGGATGAGAGTATGTAATACATCTGGAAGGATGTTTATCACAGTGTTGTTTGTAAACGGAAAAAATAGTAACTATCCATCCAGAGAAAATTAGTTAAATAAATGACACACTCACACAGAAGAATTCTCAGGTGAGAGACATTACCAATTTCTGATTCTCTTCACCTTCTTTGAGGCACACAGAAGATTATATATCCCAGGCTTCCTGAAGTTAAGTGGCACCACGTGACTACTTCTGGTCAAAGGACCAGGAACAAAGTGTTTGGGCTTTACTTTTAGACAAAGGCCATGGAACGCCTCTGTGTAATATTCCAGCACTTTTCCCCTGCTGCAGTGACCAGAAGTCCCTCATTCAGATGAGAATCATAAGATGGAAGAGGCATGGATCTGCAAGTCTTCGTTTAGGAATACCAGATCCACAGCCAACTGTGTAAGCAAGAGGTAATTCTTTTATCATTAAGCCACTGAGTTGCAAGGGTTAATTTGTTACTACAGAATAACCTTGGCTATCCTGACTACTGCAACTTACTACCCATAAAAAGATTGCTATTTATATTCATTGAAATAGGAAAGTGAACACAACATATTGTTTCAAGCATATCAAGCTTTCAGTAAATATTTTGAATGAAGGAATTAGTAGATAAAAGCAGGTTACATATAATATCTATAGTATGATTCAATTTTCCTAAAATTTTATGATTGCACATATAGTACATGCATTAAATGTGTAGAAAAAAATAAACGTAAAAATATTCACCAGAATATCAACTATGGTTTTCTAAGACTGGGATTTCTGATGATTTTTGCTTTCTCTTAAATATTCTCCTATATGATGATTTTTATAAGATGCCTGCGTATTATCTTAATAAATTAGAAAGTATACATACATTAATACCAACAATAGAACATAGTACATTCTAGCTATCATTAGTATTATTTTATTACATATAAATGGGAAATATTTTAAGCAGTTTCCCAAAACATTTTAACTCATAATTTCTTGTCTATTCACTGAACTATAAATTCACTGACTTGGGTAACAGACCCAAGCGTGCTATTGGGCTCTCCTTTTAGCAGCAGTGTGACCTTGGCAAATGTATCCTTTGAAGATTCAATCACTGCTCTTAAGACAGGCTCTTGACTCTGAATAACTGAATTTGAATTCATATTGTTCCCTTTCACAGTGGTATGATTTCAAGCAAACACTTAAATGCATTGGACCTCAGTTTTATCATCTGTGAAATGGAGATATATTACTTTCCTTCTAGGGATGACTAAATGAGCTGCATTGTTCACAGGTAACAGATATAGAAGTAAAGAACCTTAACTCTGGACCAGACTATCACTGTGCAAATCTGAAGCCTGCCACTGGTTGGCTGTGTGACTCTGGACAATTCTCTTTACTTTTTTTGTGCCTTAATTTTCTCATCTGGAAAATGGAGGTGATAATAACAGTAATAACAGTACCTATGTGAAGGTTTTTTGCAAGAGTGCATGAGTTAAAATTCATTGAACTCTTAGAAAAATTTCTGGTACCTTTAAGTATTCATGTATAAAAATAAATAAATACTATATGTGATGTGTTTCAAAAAGTGCCTGGCACATAATAAATATGTTCTCTTTAAATTTCAGTTATTTGACATAAACTCAACCTGATGAAAAGTAAGAACACCATAGAAATTATGTGCTTCTTTTAAGAAAAACTAAAACGTTTAAGGGGACTTTCTTATTCTTTGAGAATGTTATTTAGAAAGTGGCTGCCTCATAGGAATCTTCTCTCAAATAGTCCACAGTTCTGTGCTACAGAAGGCACTAAAGTTGGCCAGATTGGTATTGGAGCTGTTCCTCTTTAGCCATTTTTACATTCTTAGGTCAAAATGTCATAATAAATGTGTGTGGATACGAGGAGATGTTATCAGAAATACCAATTTTAAATGGCTTCTAAATTGAGATCTATAGATACCACAACTGCCTCCCACCCACCATGACTCCTCAAGGTAGTTCAGGAGACTTCGAAGATGAGGGGGATACTAGGTTTGAGGAAAGCTTCTTGCACCAACCCACATCCACCACAGCATCTCCAATTTTGTCTATTTTGCAGATCAATAGGCCACATATATCATGATGATGTGTTGAAAATTCAATGTAACAATACTGCTTATTAAAAGCTTAAATAATGGTACTTTCTTTTCTCTGAAATAATCTCCTATGAAAAAACAAAAAATGAGTATTAGCTCCACACCTCAAAAGAGTGACCAGGCCCTAATCCTTACATCTACATTCCAGGTTGCAGGGTCAGAAGGCCTTGTGCTATTGTTTCCTCCATCCACCTCAAGAGCCAGGAGCCAGAGAATTCCCTAATGGAAACTCCTAAAGAGAAACTTAAAGTTCAAAGCTCTAGTACGTACTGAAACTAAGCTGAATTACCTAAAGAGGAGAAACATGGAGATGGTGTGTCCTGAAGATTAATAAGGGAAGCTCCAAGGCTTCTGAGTGACTCCCCTGAACTTAAATAATGATGCTGGATGCCCTACACAAAATTCAGTCACTCTGAGGCAAGCTGGTCCTCAAAAAGCCTGGCAATGTGGGCACTTATAAGGACCTGGTGTTAAGCACAGAGCCTCGGTAATCACAGAAAGGACCCTTTGTGGCAGAGATGGAAAAGTGGAGCCATCTTTCCTGGATGGATCATGAAGCCATGACAGGGGGCCAGGGCCACAGGGACTATTGTGCTCTGATGACCCATGCCTTGCCAGATATAAGAGATCCAGAGGAGGCAGTGTAATGAGTGGACTTCCCATTAATATTGGAAGGAGAGGCCTGGAGGCAGATTTGATTTGTTCAAACAAATATATAAATATGATATCATCTGTATCCCAAGTGCCATGTAGTAAATAAAAGTGTTATTTTCATAAGACTTTCAAAAAAATGATTTTCCTGTTTTAAAAAATCTTAGAAAAGCACCACTCCCTCTAGCCACACTATGCTTTACCTACCCCAGGAAGGATTCCAGTGAAGGAATTCTTCGTTCTTGTGGGTTCAACATTAATACACAAACAACTTTGATAAAGTCTAATGACATATTCCATGATGCACATGGCAAGCCTCCACGGCGAAGAAGGGAGGAAAATTCAGAAAAATGGAAAGATCAGAGTAGCAGCATCCATAAGAGTATTGAATATTATACGATAAGGGTAGCTGAGTTCCAGTAAATTGTAGAAGAGCTGCTTTCCATCCTTCATCTTACTCCCCACTAAGCTTTTTTTGTGCCCCAGTCTTTTCAAAATAATAAAAACATACCAGATTGCAGCTGAAAAATATGGCGAACCCAGGATTTTTACCCTCTGATTATTTCCACCCCAGGGAAGAGCTACCATGAAAGTGCTGTGTCTAGTGGCTGAAATTGAGGCCCTGTAGGATTTAAAACATTCCAAGGAAAATAAAAAGCTGATGGCACAAGTCTAGAGATTAAACTCTCATTATCACTTTTCTCTGAGAGTTCAGAAAGAAATGTGAAATAAAGTCACTGAAGCAGAGCCAAAAGCCACTCTCATTTTGGAACAAGCAACTCCAGCTGCCTTTTTTTTTTCTGTGCAATTTATCATGAAAGCATGGCTTCTATTCCAGGGCATAGGGGAAGCTGGAAGTCAATTTCATCCACCTCTTTTGAAGAGTATCACGGGTGACATGGGAATTAAAACAAAAGAAAAAAAATCACATTCTATACCATGAAAAATAATAGTCAGCAGCATAAAGGAGATAAGTACCACTATTATGGTCTAGAATTAATGAGGACTCCAGGCGGCCTGAAAGACTTTTCTTTCAGAAAACTCAATGGCATGATTTCAGTGCCTCTCTGAATGACAAGGTGGACATCCCTTCTCCAGCATGGTAAGCTCTAGGGGAGGTGGTGATTACTTCTTCCTTTTCAATGAATTACCTCCATTTTTGATCTAACTCCAAGGGCAATGAAAAGTAGGGGGCTGAAAGTGAGAAGCTGAATCATTCTGGGAAAAATATATCAAGTTAGATACTTGCCTCACACACGTCAGAATGAAATTCAAGTGGATTAAAGTGCAAAATGTAAAAACTAAATAATACCCAGAGATAACTGATTATTTAGTGGATATCATTAGAGAAAGCCTTTATAAGCATAAAAGCAGAAAGTGCAAAGGAAAATTTTAATAGAATTTGTCACATGAAATTTACATTTTTATATATCATGAAATATTATAAATAAAATGAATAGGCAAATAAGCAACAGAGAAAATATTTGCAATATTGAAAATAGACAAAAGATAAGTATCTGTATAATTATTTCTTATAAAGCAATAAGAAAAACCTCCAGTGAAAAAATAGACAACATACTGTACTCTCAAAGATACAAATTATCAAGAAGCATATAAACAAAACTTTACCTCATAAAGAATTCAAGTGTGAAATAGTAAATAAATAATATTCTTGTCAAATGGCAAACTTGTTTTTTTTTTTTTTTTTTTTTTTTGAGACGTAGTCTCACTCACTCTGTGGCACAATCTGGGCTCACTGCAACCTCTGTCTCCTGGGTTCAAGTAATTCTCCTGCCTTAGTCTCCTGAATAGCTGGGATTATAGGCGTGCACCACCACGTCTGGCTAATTTTTTTTGTATTTTTAGTAGAGACAGGGTTTTGCCACGTTGGCTGAGATGGTCTCGAGCTCCTGGCTTCAAGTGATCCGCCTCCTTCGGCCTCCCATGGTTCTGGGATTAGAGGTGTGAGCCACCGCGCCCCGCCGCAAAGTTGCTTTTTAATGACAAATCCACCTTGATAAAACTTTGAATATTTCTCAAATAAACTGGACAATGTATAGTCTAATAGAAGGATAATTATGATGGGATTGGCAAAAATAAGTCCTGCTAGATCATGGAAAGCAGGAGCCATAGAGACTTTCTCTTTGTTCTCTTTGTACACTCAACCAAGCCAGTCAGAAACTCCAGCATCACTCCCACACTGCTAGGAAGGACATATTTCTAAGTTCATGATGTGGCCTTTTCCTCTTCCCCAGGATAGCACTGATGCCTGAGGCCAGATCACGAAGTAAGGGAAGGAACTCACACACACACCCTGTGCTGTGGGAGTTTTGCCATAATGAACAGTCTGCAGGTACTTCATCCCATGTGTCTGCTGTGACACCAAATCTGGGGCCACTAAGCTTGGTAAGCCCAGCCATGAAGGTCCATAGCAGAGCATATCACACGTCTTCATATTCTTTCACTCAACCATTCTGCTTGTAGAGATGTGATCTAGCAAAAATAGAGACGCATACAAAGTCTATCCAAGGATATTTGTGGAAGCATTTTTTATTATTGAGAAAACATGAAAATAGTCTAAATGTTTGCTAGACCTGAAGGATAGCTAAATTATGGAATCTTCAAATGATGAAACACCAAGCAATTAAAAGTAATATTCTAATAAACTTTTAATGACCTGTGAAAGTACTCAAGATATAGTAAGTGAAAAAAAATTGAAACAAAACCCAGTGCCACTGCACTCCAGTATCAATGACAGAGCAAAGCCCTGTGTCAAAAACAAAACAAAACAAAACAAAAATGAAAATCGAATGCTTCCTATGGTTTGATACAGGTATTTTAAAAAGGAAAGACAGAAGATAACAAAACATGAACTTTGTTTTGTTTAATTTTTAAATTTTTGTTTAATTATAAATTTATAATTTCAAAAACATTTTGCAATTAAAAAGTAGAACATAATAATTAAAATTAAAACAATCTATGAACATATAAAGCACTAAATAAAGCCCCTCACGTTTCACTCTTCATCAATGAGTCACTTAACACAAGATTGAATCAGTATATGCTCTTTTAGATGTTTTCCTAGGCAGATTTACATTTATTTATTTTAGAAAAATTGAGTCACATTCAGAACACATTTAGTGTGCTAAAACTTTATTTTCATCATTCAAAAGCATATCATGAATGTTTTCCATGTACTCAAATTTAGGTAGATATTCTTGGTTATTTTTCAGCAGCAAAGTAAATTTATTTGACTATTTTTTATCTCTTTAATCTTTCATAATTCAGATTTCTCCAAATGTTCAATAATTCTATAATAAGCATATATTACTTTTAGGATCAGAAAAAAAAATACACATATTTAAAGGAAAGAAGGAGTGCCTTCTGCAGTGAAGACAGGGAGAGGGGCTATTCCTTGCAAATATCCCTCACTATGGGAATGGGAGAGCCATCAACTGGAGAAGCCTTCCCTTGCTCGCCTTCTAGCAAACAAGGGCTGAGGACCCGCTGTGTGTCAGCCCTGCGGGAGGCCTGGGAAGACAGAGCTCACTGCCCTACTGCCCCATGCCTCATTTTGTTACCATGATCTAAGCACCTGCCTCAGAGTCAGCTCTCAAATAACAAAACTGAACTGTGCTGCTGCTGCCGCTGAAAAGGGGCAGGGAGCTCCACACCAGAAATAAGAACGTCCAAGGGGAAGAAGGGACTTTGGGGTTCCCTTCAATTCCATGATTTTCTGTTAATGCTTACCAGGAATGAGATAAATGCTTTTCCCTGCCCCATAGCTGCTCATAATCCGGTGGGGAGACAGCCTTGTACGTAGATTATTCTGCCTTATAAAATAAAATGTCCTCAACCCTGGAAGCAGACAGACTTAGATTTGAGTCCAGATTCTAGTAACTTAGCCTGGCTTAGCAACTAGTTCATAAGCTTTAAAATGAGAATGATAAAACTGTCGCATAGGGATGGATAGGAATTAAGGGAGAACTTGGGGGAGGAAATGACCGGCCAGGGCACAACACCTGGTTGATTTCATAAAGGACCCTACTCGGATGAACCATCCATTCTCGGGCTGCCTTTGCCCCGCATCGCCGTGGCAGTTAAAATCAGCATCTTCATCTAGACCCAAGTAGCCACTCTGATGGCTGCTCAAGTGCCATTTCTGAAGGGTCTCACACTGTGTCTAGATTCAGTGACTAAACTCTGCCACAGGCATGGTGGGAGGGAGTGGAGCTGTTACTTGTCCTCCCTAAACCCATGTATTTTCAGAAGTGCATGATCATTTTTAAATTGCCTCAAGGCAAATAAAAGCAGGAAAATAGTTCTGTTACTACTAAATGATTTTAAATATAGTGACAGGATGTGGGATTAGCTGGGATTTCACATTCTAGACATCACTTCTCCTACCGTGGGGGGCATGTTTCTCAAACCCATGCCTGATTGTGCAAAAAAAGAGAAGAGCAAAAGAAAATACTGAGTTAGAGATGAGCCTAAATAAGAGTAGAGAAAGGGATCTTGGTATATCTTTGAAATAAACGTACTGTGGGGCCCTGTGGTGCTTTCCTAGCTGCCATTAACGAAGCAAAACCGTTGAGCATTTTATGAGCAACTGTCATCCTTGTTAAGGAACACAGCCTAAACAGGAAAGAAGCAAGTTGCCACACTCAAAGTCATATTGTCTCACTAGGTTGCAAATGGACCCTAAACAAGATGTTTAAAAGCAGCTCATGAAAAGGATGCAATCATCACTTGAAGTCGGAGTTCAAGACCAGCCTGGCCAACACAGTGAAATTCCCCATCTGTACTAAAAATATAAAAATTAGCCACGTATGGTGGTGCATGCATGTATTCCCAGCTACTTGGGAGGCTGAGGCAGGAGAATCGCTTGAACCCAGAAGGTGGAGGTTACAGTGAGCCAAGATCATGCCCCCGCATTCCAGCCTGGGCGATAGAGAGAGACCTCGCCTCAAAAAAAAAGAAAAAAGAAAAGGACATTCAGCAACCCTGGATGCATTTACTTTGTCTGTGAAGACGTGTTTACTGAAGTCAAGGTCAACTGAACCACTCTGCCACTAGAGTTCTGACCAACTCAATCAAGAATGGTCTTGCATGGGTATCATAATTATATCAGTGGAGTTTACCCAGGATCGGATGTTTCTGCGTTAACCACTACCTACATGAAGATCTGAAATCTCTAGGGCATTTAAAAATAAAGCCACTAATTTAAAAAAAAGTGTCCTCTTTAGTGAAGGTTTCTTTGATGTCCCCTCAGATTAAAGTGATCTCAACCTGCTCCAAGTTCCCATAGGTCTGCATTTATATCAGGTTACAGCTTGTACGTAAATGACGTGTGTGCATGTGGCATAGTTCCTTCTAGAGCCTAGGACTTCTGTCTTTATGTTTCCCATTGAATTCAGCTCAGAACATAGTAGGTGCCTGGTAAATGTTTGTGAAATTATCCAAGAATGAATGCACACACATACACACATTATTCTAGACAAATGACATACAAACCTTGTTACAGTCACCGCAATCCAGAGTCTCCTTCACCAACTTGAATGACTAAGAAGCCAAATGGCTAAGGTAAGGGAGTGAAAGTAGGCCTGGGGCAGGGCATTTATTTGGTGAATTGGTGAAGGGTGTATTCCATCTAAAGACAGGAGCTGCCACTCAGTTCCACGTACTTGTTGCTATGTGGAAATTTGCAATGGATTTCTTGGCTCCTTCCTTTTCAGGTGCCAGAAATCTTGACCTATGTGAAATATTTTTGGTCTTAAAATGTCATCAACTGATTGATACATTTTTAAATACAGAGCAGAACAAACAGAAGCTACCTGTGGGCCAGACACAGAACAAAGGTTTACACTTGTAAGTCAAGTATATTACAGACTCGTTGCACCATGCCCTTTCTTTGGAATATGTTCTGGTTTAATCCCTCCCTGCCAGAAATAATATTTGCCTTCAGCCTGTAAACCTCTACCCTGGTCTTCACTGTTCTTGTGATCTTACTGGGAGAATTTTCTCTAAGGCCAAGTTTATTGCTGTCTGTCTGTCTTCCGCTGGTTTTGTTGACCCTTGTTAGGACAAACACAATTTTCCTCCCCAACCCTCGCCCTACCTACTACCTTTCTTGTGTTTTTGCCAAGTGAAGGCCACGTTTCTCTTTGTAATCTATGGATTACAAAGAGAAAGGTGGCCTTTTTCATCTAACCTTCTTTGAAATTCATTGATCTCAACTCAGTTAAGTTTCTTTCATTCTACTTGAATATCCTTCTCTTGTGTCAATCAATTCCCTTTTACCTTTTAAGTCTGGGCTTTCTCTTCTGCCATTTTTCCTTTGAATAGAGTTTAGGCTTCATGTTTCTCTGGGAAACTATGCCTTTGACTACAGAACCACCAGCCACAAAGTACACTGCTTTCCTTTTCCCAGTGGACTCACTAATCCATGCTGGGCATCTTCTGTAAACAGCCACACTGACTTGCACTGCATGTCATTCAATATAATGGCATCCTGATCACCATTTTATCAATATGTTGTGACTCTTGGGACACAGAGATGGCATTAATCTATCTTAGTCCTAAGATGTCACTGAAATTCGGGTCTCTTCTCTGAACATGCTGGGAGTTGCTGTTGATTTTGATTTCATAGTTTTTAGCAAGAAAGAAGAGTTTCTGGGCAAAAATACAATACACAGATACTTTTTTCTGCAGAATAAAAGTGTTCCTGTATGATCTTCTCTGATTCATCTTTTCAAAACCATTCCCCTGTTCCCAAAGCCAAATAACCAATACAACCTGACATACTTAAAGTACAAATACTGATGTTCACCTTGAGACTGGTGCTACTCAGCTGAAAAGGCCTCTCACACTTACCTTTTCAACTATTCTCATCCTAGTATACATGAGCTATGGACCTTACTTTAAAATCTTATTTTTATAATCTGTGAAAGGTAGATCTCTTCAAATGTTTGGGCTTGAAACTGAAGAGGACATTGAAGAAGATAGTTGGGCTTTTTAAACTATAAAGAACTGGAGATGAGCTAAAGACATATTTCAGGGCATTTTATAAGCATAAAATAATACTGGGAATAATCAACATATCATTAAAAGACACATGAAACTAGCATGCAGGAAACACACACATTCAAGAACAATCTTCCTAGGATACCTACAGGATAATAAAGTTGGATTAAAATGTGTTGCATATTCATTCCCCGATTAGTCTGAACTCAGTTAAATGATATTCTTTACAATTTTAGTCAAAGAAAAACAGACAATGCTAGAGTAAGATTAAGGAGGCTGAGGGGCAAGAGGATGGTAGGCATGAAAATTAACCAGAGTATATAACCCTCAGACTTCTGAGTGACTTGGTGACCTTCTGAAGGCTACCTGCCAATATTTGAGCATGAACTGAAATTTGAGTTTGGTAAAGAGAATTGTGGGTTTGTGTAAATGTCAAATCAAATGTCCATTCAGAAGCTATGTATTTTTTTAGGTGTTTCCGTGGTTACATTTAAAGAAATTGTAATTCACATCTTACTACCCTAGGCTTTTAATACTAAAATCTTCAGAAGTCTTAAAATTGTAAGCCACCAATGTACTTTATTTGTCCAATTTCATTTCTGATCATCTAGTCTGAATTGTAATGACAAACTACAATAGCTTATTATTGCTTAATAAACTCTAAATCTGATTGAGTGGTTCAAAGAATTCCCTCTTTAGACAAGTTAGAACCACCAGAGACAAACTAGACCCACCACTTTGTCTAGAAAAGCTAGACCCATCCAAGCCCAAAATGTCACAGAGTCCTGTCCTGACATTCAGGGTACTTGAGTTAGTACTCAAGTACTGACCACCAGCATTGCTTTTTTTGTTGTTTTTGAGCTTTTCCACCATTCCTTCTGCTCCCTACTATGAGAAAGTAACAAGGTTTAAAAATAACAAAAATTATCCATATAGAAAAATATAATATTCAAGCATCAAAGCTATGTCTATTTTGAGGCAACATAATGCTGCCTCTTATTCAAACATGGCTCTATTTTCCAAACTGTGTTACTTCTAGCTTTTGATTTAGAGATTTTGTGTTTGGTATTCAAGGTTGACTTCCTAGTTGATTCGATTATTAACAGCAGCAACTGCCAACATGAAAATAAGACGCTACACAATATTTGGCCTTAAAAGTTAAGAACCTTTGAGTTAAGTAGATGATCTAATCTAGCTTCAAATTAACCACATTAAAATAAAGTAAATGCTCTTTCCTCTTCATGTTGCAAAACATAAAATGTTATACTCTGTAACTTAAGAATGACTGTTCTCATTTGATTCAGGAGATGGTGTGGCATCTTAAATTCCTTTATCAATATTATCTCAAACCAACAGATGGAAGATCGGGCAATTAAAAAGAATGAGCATGTGGTGTACTTATCATACCTCCTCCACTCCCCTGTGAAGTTTGCTTACTGAAATTTGTTTTACCTATCCTCCAAATAGGAATTTTAGGGCCAAAAATTATTAAGAAAACATTAGAATTTAGGGAAATTCATGATATATTATAGAGGCAGAGAAAGAGAATAAATTCACCACTCTTTTTTCAGCTTATTTCTCTGTTGCAAGATTTTATTCTAACAGACAAGTAAACAATACTCCTTGTTTTTTGTTCTTATATAGCGAAATTGTGACATAGATTTTGTCAATAGTAAATTAGTCAACAAGCACTCGTTAAGCACCTATAATATACTAAGTTCACAGGTCCTACAAACACACTGGTGACAACAGATACTGGAGATGAGCTAAAGACATATTTCATCTTTATGTCTTTAGCTCATAAAGACATTAAGATACTGGCCCTCTAGAACCAGCAAACTTACAGGAAAACAGGCAAAAGAAAATTACTTCATTTATTAAAGTAAAAGAGTTGAATTTTAGATCATAGCTCTAGGGATCAAGATGTGTTATATGCTGTATCACTTTTGGTTCCAGCAAGAAACAGATGGTAAAGTCAAGCAAGTAAATGGGAGGCTTTAATAGAGGGAATAATTATAGAGTTACGGGCAGGATTTAGTCTCCTAAAAAGAATAGTGTTGTATTCCAGGGAGGTAACAAGGAACGGTGGAGTCCCCAGGGCAATAACAAGATACCGTATGGTACCCTAGGTCTAGTAACAGCAGGGAGCCAGCTGTAACAACCAGGTTTTTCCCCTTCCTTCACTCGCCATCCCTTTTCCCCCAACACACCACACACACACACACACACACACACACACACACACACACACACACTGAGAGGAATAATAAGGACAAGGTGGTTAGGGGGACCTGGAAGTAGAACTGTATGAAGAAGCGTGCTGATAGATACCATTGCCTCAGTGGAAGAAAACAACCAACCCTCAGCAATCCAGCAGAGAGGAAGCTGGAGAATTAATACTCAACATCATTCTCTTCTATCCTGTCTCCTATTGGTGAATACCGGACCAGAACCAGGGATAAAATTTAAAGACGCCCTCACAGTACCCTGGAGTCCTCATTCCCTTTACCCTAATCCCAGCCCTGAGCAAACCCAATGAAAGCTGGAGGGCAAAGCAGCCTGTTAAAAATTTTCAGGGCACAGAGAAAGTCTGAGAGAGTCGAGAGCAAATTGATAGGAAAACAAGTAAAATACTTAGCACACCTACCTTTATTTTTCTAAATCAAATTATACCTAGTTTAAGTGTCCATTCTTCTGGTTGGAGAGAAATTTAATTTCAGTCAATGTCTGGCTCCATTCTCTTCCTTCATGGGATTATATTAAGACAAACATCCTGAAAATTTGTGGCAGAAATACTGGAAGAGGGGCCAGGCCTTGATGGTTGTGGCCTCCTCTAACTTTGTCTGTTAGGATACTTGATATTTCTCTACTTTAGGAATTTACACATCTAGGCGGTATCTATACAATATTGTTATCTTCTCGACATGGTCTTCAAATCCATTTAATTTGTAGAAAAAAAAGGAATAGCCATTCAACCACAGTTTTAATATATTAAGAGTATATATTCCCTATTCACATTAAAATAAGTAAGTAAATGGCTGTTTAAAATTAGTCCACATTGTTTGAAGTTGGTCAATATGATGTCCCAAATAAATTTTTTTATTTTTTTTTAACTGATCTAATTATCTTCAGGCCAATATCACCAAGTTCCTAAAAGGAGCCCACAGAATGGCCTGACACAGACACACAAAACACAGCCAGGAAACAATCGAGACATTAGAAACAAGGGAAAAACTGGCTCCTCTCTGCATAAAGAACTGTTTTATGAGCATTTCTTGTTACTTTCAATTAGGTCCCACCACCTCCCCCAAAGAAGGTCTTTTTTTTTTAAATTTATTTATTTTACTAGGTGCATACTATATCTGGCATTTCTCTCGATGTTATCTCTCCCCACCCTCCCCTACTTCCCCACCCCCCGCTGTCTCTCCCTTACCCCTCCCAACTGTACCCAGTATATGATGCTCCTCTCCCTGAGTCTCCGTGTTCTCATTGTTCAACACCCACCTATGAGTGAGAACATATGGTATTTGGCTTTTTCTTAGTCTTGCTTTGGCTATGTGGGCTCTTTTTTGGTTATATATAAATTTAGGGATTTTTTTTTCTAATTCTGTGAAGAATTATTCTGCATTTTGATGAGAATTACATTGAATCTGTAGATTGCTTTTGGCAGTATGGTCCTTTTCACAATACTGATTCTACCCATCCAGGAGCTGTAGTTACCAAAACAGCATGGCACTGGTATAAAAATAGGCACACAGACCAATGGAACAGAATAGAGAATGCAGAGATAAAGTCACATATATATAGCCAACTGATCTTCAACAAAACAAAAACATAAAGCATGAAAAGGACACCCTATTTAACAAATGATGCTGTGATAATTGGCTAGCCACATGTTGAAGAGTGAAACTAGATTCTCATCTCTCACCTTATGCAAAAATTGACTCAAGATCGATCAAAGACTTAAATCTAAGACCTGGAACCATAGAAACTCTAGAAGATAACATCAGAAAAACTATTCTAGAGATTGACTTAGGCAAAGAGTTCATGACCAAAAACCCAAAATAAATTCAACAAAAACAAAAATAAATCGATGGAACCTGATTAAATTAAAAAGCTCTGCACAGCAAAAGAAATAATCAGCTGAGTGAACAAACAAGCCATAGAGTGGGAGGAAATCTTCACAAACTATGCATCTAACAAAGGACTAATATCCAGAATCTACAAGTAACTCAAACAAATCAGAAAAAAAAAATGCACAAATAATCTCATTTAAAAGTGGGAAAAGAGCATGAATAGACAATTATCAAAAGAAGATATACAAATGGCCGAGAAACATATGAAAAAATGCTCAAAATTACTAATTATAAGGGAAATGAAAATTAAAACAATGAAATACCACTCTCCTTCTGCAAGAATGGCCAAAATTAAAAAATAAATAAATAACAGATGTTAAAGTGGATGTGGTGAAAAGGGAACACTTTTACACTGATGGCAGGAATGTCAACTAGTACAACCACTATGGAAAACAAGATGCAGATTCCTTAAAGAACTGAAGTAGAACTACCATTCAATCCAGCAATTCCACTACTGCATATCTACCCAGAGGAAAGAAGTCATTATATTAAAAAGACACTTGCACACACATGCTTATAGCAGCACAATTCACAATTGCAAAAGTATGGAATCATCCTAAATACCCATCAACCTAGTGGATGAAGAAAACGAGATGTGTGTGTGTGTGTGTGTGTGTGTGTGTGTGTGTGTGTGCGTGCGTGTGTGTGTATTGTACCACGAAATACCACTCAGCCATAGAAAGGAACAAAATGTCATTCACAGCAACCTGGATGGAGTTGGAGACCATTATTCTAACTGAAATAACTCATGAATGGAAAACCAAATATTATATGTTTTCACTTACAAATGGGAGCTAAGCTATGAAGATGCAAAGGCATAAGAATGACATAAAGGACTTTGGGGACCTCAGGGGAAAGGTGGGAAAGGGTGGGAAGGGAGTGAGGAATAAAAGACTACACATTGGGTACAGTGTACACTGCTCAGGTGATGGGTGCACCAGAATTTCAGAAATCACCACTAAATAACTTATCCATGTAACTCAAAACCACATTCCCCCAAATAACTATTGAAATAAAATAAAGTATAAAAGACCATTATAAAATGTAGTCCACATTGTGACCCCTGTTTGAATATCTTTGGATTGCTTAATATTAAAGTCCATCCTTCCAACCACAGCTACCCTGGACAAGCCCAGGGATGTATGTCATAGGAGTTGTGCTTCCATACATCACTTTTAAAGCGTCCTTCTTTTCACTGGGGCAGAGCAGGGCCTGGTCTCTGCCACCTTGACCTTATTCTGAGTCTCAGCAGTCACTCTAACACTGCCTCTAACTCTTCCCATCCAAGCACTCTGCCCATCCTCTCCTCTCTCCACTGAAGAATCCACAATTAATCCTCCTGAATTGACCCAACCCTTAAGAGCTCCTGGCTCTTCCAGTTCAAGAGGAATCAGAAATTTAGAAACAGTACTGCCTTCTCTGTTACGGAAAGAGAGAAGGGAATCACATATATCACTTATAAAATATATTCTTCCTAATAATTCACACTGTCACTAAATAATAACAGCTGTTGTGATGAAACAAACAGTAGTAAAGAAAATTGCCTGCAGGGAGGGAGGGTATGACTTGCATAAACTTGGAGAGAATTGGCCACCAGCAGCCTAGAGAAAGGTGTGTAGAAGTCAGAGTGCCTGAGCTTGGCAGGCATCCTTGCTAATTTTGCAGGAGACCTTCCAAGTTTTCTAGGTACCTGTCTTATCACCTCTGCTAATGATGATAAACTGTTGCCTCAGGATTCACAGCCACCCTTTTACACTGCATATGGATTTATTGCTATCACTCTTAAACAGTAGATAGCAATTAAGGGAAGATGAGTATGTGGTATAACATAAAAACTCACAGATGTTGCTTTGATCCTGAGTGACATCCAAATCTAATGGAATTTCTAGGGGAAGATCTCCTGGAAATTATGTATAGTAACAAAGCTATCAATCATTTTTTTTAAATGGAAGAATAAAATTGCCCATCTGGGAATGCCCTGTAATGGCCCATGTGCTAATGCTTCCCATCTTAGGTCAGCACTGAAAGAGTTGAACTAGTGTAACTGGAGCCCAGTGAGAGCTGGGAACCTATACAAGGGACTTCCTGGCTGGGGTTCTTGCCACAGGACACCGATACCCTGGAAGAAGTGTCACTGACACTTGGAGACAGCAGGGAAGAAATTCACCAACCTGTTCCTCCTTCTACAAGCACATTTCTTTCTTCTTGCCTCCCTTTGGCTTAACCCAACGAGAAGCCAGCCAGAAAGGGAGGTGAAGAAATGTCGCCCTCAAGGATCAGCTTTGCAGGGCACAGAACAAAGAGAAGAGCAAGTTCAGGGTGGATGGGCAGAGGGAAGATGATTTCAGTTATTTTTATCTTCTCTGTTTTAGCCTCCAGAGATCCACTTAGCTCTTGTGAGCCTGACAGGATCAGAAGTAGGGCTAGGAGAGGGCAGAAAATGGTTATTCCCCCTGCACAAACTCTACAAAAGTCATCATTTTTTCAACATGTCTGAGGTAACATAGTGATATGGCTGTAAGACTCCGATATAAAGACATAGGAAAAGTGTGTAATTGACCGTGAGAGTCATAAAAAAATATTGAGGACAAATTTTATGATGTTATCCCCTTAACCATTAATAGCATAGGTATTGAATACTGAGTTAATAGAGAATATTCCATAATAGGATAGCAAAGCAGCATTCCTAGAAAATTGGCCTTCTATAAGCACCTTTTTATTCAGAATATGTGGGGCACAGTGACACACCATCAAGATTTCTCATTGGAAATGAAGGTATTAGTCTCATCTGTCAGCACCATTCAGAGATTGCCTTCCCTTGAAGAGAGACACTCATCCAAGGTCACACACCTTGTCCCAATCTCGAAGCAGCCCAACTCTAATGACTGATTAACATAGGCTTATAAAGGACCAGCCCATTTATCCTAACTAGGGACCTGAGGGTCCTGCCATCTTCAGAACTCCTCATCGGAATGGCTGAGGTTTCCACTGGACCGCATCTCAGCCCAACTTCTTTCTCTGCACTCTTCTGCTTCTTTTCCTTCCTTTCACAGTTTTATCCCAAGAGCACTCCCTAACAAAAGTCCTCTGTGCTGATCTCGGGGTGTTTTCCTGGGACTCAACCAGCACCACAGAGAGATCCTAACAAGTAAACATTTGTATTTCCCTATACTGTTCAACATGCTTCCTGTTGTAAAACAGCAAAACAAAGCGATTATTTTCCTGCCAATATTTTATTTAACCCTCTACACATTAGTTTCCCCCCACCCCTTTTTTTTTGAGACAGAATCTCGCCCTGTGGCCCAGGCTGGAGTGCGATGGCGTGATCTTGGCTCACTGCAACCTCCACCTACTGGTTCAAGTGATTCTCCTGCCTCAGCCTCCTGAGTAGCTGGGATTATAGATGCATGTGCCACCACACCTGGCTAATTTTTCCTATCTGTGGTAGAGATGAGGTTTCACCATTTTGGCCAGGCTGGTTTTGAACTCCTAACCTCGTTTGTGATCCACCAGCCTTGGCCTCCCAAAGTACTGGGATTAGAGGTGTGAGCCACCATACCAGCCATTAGTTTCCCTTTTCTGAGATTTTAGTTTTGTTCTTGAACATACTTAAGAAAATGAATAGACCTGGATTCTTCAAAATAAAACCCCAAACACACCGAGTCTTATACCAGAAAGCCAGAAAGCCAGAGAAGAAGGCAAAAGGAGAACCACGTGCCAAGTTAAAAAGAGATGGGCCAGGTGTGGTGGCTCATGCCTGTACTCCCAGCACTTTGGGAGGCCAAGGCAGGCAGACCACTTGAGGTCAGGAGTTCGAGACCATTCTGGCCAACATGGCAAAACCCTGTCTCTACTAAAAATATGAAAATTAGCTAAAAGGCATAATGGCACATGCTTGTAATCTCAGCTACTTGGGAGGCTGAGGCAGGAGAATTGTTTGAACCTGGAAAGGGGAGGTTGCAGTGAACTGAGATTGTGCCACTGCACTCCAGCCTGGGTGACAGAGTGAGCCTCCACCTCTAAATAAATAAATAAATAAAGGATGAATGAAAATGTAAGAAATATATTTACACATCCAGTGGAAAAAACACATTGAAAATGAAAGCCATGTGCCTGGCCCCATGGACTTTTTGCATTGGAAATCTACTAAGTGCTTTAATAATATCTTATTTAATGGAAAAAGAGGAGATGCTGATGACCACAAATTACGTATTGAGTTATGGCAATTATCAAATGATTATATATATCAAGAAAAATGATGAAATCAAAGATGAACTATAGTGGCTTTGAAATGTGTTAACTTGTCCTGGCTGATCTACGTTTCTCAAAATTCCTTTCTTGTGTGTTTCTAGCTAGAGTAGGCTGCATGGGAGATTCTTATGAGAGACTTTGAGGGCAGTAGGGAAGCATCAGCCCTTCGTAGGTTACATACACTGTTGCTGATCTGTGACTTATCTTGTTGGCATGAGACAGTGATTGGGGTGACAACTGCTCCACTTTCTTTGGATCTACAAACTCTATAGTAGTCACACACACAGGCAGGATGGGCCCACACGAACCTAAAATTTGGTTCAAATGTTGAGACCAAAGACACCATACATGCATCAAGAGGTTATGAAAAGATAATGAGGTTTTCTGGGGAGAGCAAGTCAGGTTCTCAAGCAGAATCTGTAAAAACATGAGAGAAAGCAAAAAAAAAAAAAAAAAAAATGGCTTGGATGGTCAGAGGATAGGGCTAGGGCTGATGTACCTTGGACTTCCTGCCGGTGCCAGAGAAGGGAACATCCAGGCTTTCTTATCAGCCTGCGGAGCAGAAGGGGAAGGAGGAGTGGTGGAACTTGAATGCTTTCAGCAATGAAACAACAAAAATGGATTCAATCCTTAATACAAGCTTATTTAATTCCTGCACCAAAATAATTTTGTCTGGGTTTAACTTCAAGATGAAGGGCCTTGGCTTCTGAAGTGTACCTTACTCCACCACCCCGATCAGAGGCAATAAAAGCACATACAGGTTTCAGTTTATCCTCATGGGCTCCAGATCACACTTGTTTGTGGGTCATAGCTTGATCTTGCTCTCCCCTGCTTTACATACATATTTTCTTCAGAATTGCCTGTGCTGTGGACTTTAAGTTTCAATAACAGGTACAAGGACAGCAACTTCACAGTAACTACCTAACCAGCTCCCACCATTGCATATAGCCAAATCCCTGCAACAAGTGCATATGTGTGTATGTCTGTGGGTCTGTGGGGGAGGGGGGTGTGTACACATACTAGTGGCTTTTCAGATTAAACTCTGATACAGGAACCCCAAGACCTACTTGTTTGGAAGATGGGAACATGAATCCAGAATGGTTTTGGAAACCTACTTCAGATCAGATGATATTCCCATTCAATAGGTTGGATGGTTCCCAATGGACCCCCAGTTAAATACTTAATTCATCCAGGTGTTTAAGGTCCTTGAGCCTACATCTGTATCCTGAACTGCAGCCAAACTGAACAGCTGGAAGCTCTCTAACCAGACAGCCATATTCACATAAACAAAATGCAATAGTGTGAGGAGAAGCCCCAGGTCACAGTCTCAGTTTTGCCTCTACCTAGATGAAAGACCTTGGTCAATCTCACCCTGCTGGTCTTGATTTCCTTATATGTACAGTGGTGTTTGTGGTCATCTTGGATAATTAACTACCTTTATCAATTTCATTTTGAAAATCATAATATCACATGTGAAAATGGTGAGGTTTATCTTTTTTTCAAAGGAGGAGTCTATACACTAAGACTGTCTAAATTACTGTTTTTGTTATAAATGAGTTCCCAAGGCTCTCATCATATAGTGTACTTTCTAAATTTTAGATCACAGGGTCTTACTGTGTCAGAGATGATATCTATACATGCATTAATTTCCTTCCTTTCACTCTGACTTCCTTTACTTAACATATTAAATGCCATCACAATTTTCTAACATGCCCAATTTCCGCCAAAGCGCAGATTTTTCATACTTGCAGATAGGATTTTAAAAGTGCCGAATTCGGAGAGAGATCCAAGGTGGCCGATCACTAGCAGCTCAGGATTGCAGCTCCCAGTAAAAGCGCAGAGAGCCAGTGGACGCCACACTTACCGATAAATTTTTGCTGCCCACGGACCAGGACATTCCCAGCGGAGGAGCCCCACGGGTCGCCAGCGTGACCCTTTCGGCTGGCGCGGCTTTTTTGCCGGCGCCTCGGCTCGGCGGCTCTTGGTGCGGA
>PVKP010029809.1:0-28598 GCA_004027715.1 Plecturocebus donacophilus | reverse complement strand
TTTAGACTGTATTTTAGCCTGGGCAATAAAACAAGAATCCCATTCTCTCTCCCTCTTTCTCTTCCTCTTTCTTTCTCTCTTTCATTCTTTTTTTATTCTTTCTTTTGCTGTTTCTTTCTTTCTCCTTTTCTCTTTTTCTAAAATCTCTTCCTCTTTCTTTCTCTTTCATTCTTTTTTCTTTCTTTTGCTGTTTCTTTTTTTCTCCTTTTCTCTCTTTTTCTAAAATCTCTTCCTTTCTTTTTCTTTTTTTCTTTCTTTTGCTGCTTCTTTCTCCTTTTCTCTCTTTTTCTAAAAAAAAAAAAGGAGAGTTTAGGAAAAAATTAAGCAAGACTTTCAGCTGTTCAGTTTTCTCTTGTTATAAAGCTTTCCTTTAAGAAAAGTTCTTGACCAACTTAAAAGTATATCAATAATTTTACTACTTTCAGTGAGGAAATTAAAGTTCAACCAAGTCAGTTCAGAGAATCTGTAGAAGCAATTGGAAGGATTTATGAGGAACAGAGAAAGTTAGAAGAAAGTTTTACCATTCACTTAGGTAAGTGTATTAATTTTTTGCAGTCATAATTTATTGTAACTTCTGAAGTCTTTTTTTAAATAATAGAGACAAGGTTTCACCATGTTGCCCAGGCTGGTCTTGAACTCCTAGGCTCAAGTAATCCACCCACCTTGACCTCCCAAAGTGCTAGAATTATAGGCATGAGCCACTATTCCTGGCCACTGAAACTTTTTGTATACACTGTAAGAGAAAAATCCCTAGCATATGAGTAGAGTGTACCTATGTTGTTTTTAATTCCAAATTATGTTTTGCTTTAAGAAAGACTATAGTTTTTTGGCTTTAAGTTTTGTATTTTAGCTTATATAATTTTTTTGCAGATAGAAAGATTAAATTGAAATAGTCATTAAAATGGGAAGTTGCAAAGCCTATTTTTAATTATTTTGTAGTACAGATTTATCTGGATTCTTACCATAGAGATTTGCATCCTATTATACTGGACTTCTTGCAGCTGTTTAACTATCTTTCCTGGACTATTGCCTATCCTCAGGAGCCCAGTTGAAGACCATGCATAATTTGAGATTGCTGAGAGCAGATATGTTGGACTTCTGTAAGCATAAAAGAAATCATCGAAGTGGTGTGAAACTTCATCGGCTCCAAACAGCACTGTCACTTTATTCTACATCTCTCTGTGGCCTGGTTTTACTAGTGGATAATCGAATTAATTCATATAGTGGTATTAAAAGAGGTAGGTTACCATCATATACATTTATTTTGTTAAATTTCACCCTGTAACACTATTCTTACAAAGAAAGGAATTATGGGGAAACTGAAAAAAAATTTAATCACCTTAATGTTCAAGTAGACCAAAAAAACATACCCAGCCATAGTTATTTTATTTCAAACTGTAGCACTGATAGAGTGCTTCATGATATTTATTTCTCTTAAAATACTATTATATTATAAATAATATTCTTATAGAAATCTCATTACAAGGTAAAACAAAAAGAGCAATCACATGTTTTCAGTTTAGAAGCAAATCCTGGCTTGGTGATTTTTAGCTCATCCATTTGTCTCTATTTTTTTTTTTAATAACGTACCTCTTAAATTTGCTAGGTAAAATTCTACCTTCCCTCTTAGTACAACCCACTTTTTATGATTATTTCTAAATATATAAGATGTAAAATATATATGGAATGTATACCTATTTTTGAAAGAAGCTTAAATAGAATTTATTTCCCTTCATAAATATAAAAATCTTCTCATATTTTCTAGCGCCTTTTGGGATAGATTATGATCAAAGTATTATTTAAAGTATTATTTAAAGAAGACCTAGAATTATATTAACATTTCTTTGTCTCTTAATTGTTTACTCTTTTGAGTGATTGAGAAGTTAAGTTTCTAATTAAAACAAAATTGTTATGCCCTAGCTTAAGGCATAATTATTTAAAGGACAAGTATAAGAAATCATACTTGTATTATTTTCTGTTTCTACTAAATCTCATTGTCTATAAGTAAATACTAAATATTTGATATTTACATTTAGAAGTTTGTAAATGTTTTGGACCCCTTAGATTTTGCCACAGTGTGCCAAGAATGCACTGACTTCCATTTTCCCCGAATTGAAGAGCAATTAGAAGTTGTTCAACAAGTGGTCCTTTATGCTAGAACCCAGCGCAGGAGTAAGTTGAAAGAATCACTTGGTGGGTAAAACTCACTTTTATTATATTCTGTCTGTAATCAATGTAATAGCACATGGATCATCATTAAGAGCATATAGAAAATTCTATAGAAGATAGAAGAAGGAAATTAAAAACAAAATTTAAGATTTTTTTAGTTATTTTTTTATTTAAAAAGAACATCAAAATGTACTTTTGTTTTTCTTGATTTTTTTTGCCCCTTCAACTTTGTTTTAAGTTCCAGGATACATGTATAGGATGTGAAGGTTTGTTACATAGGTAAATGTGTGCCATGGTGGTTTGCTGGACAAATAGACCCATCATCTAGATATTAAGCCTATCATCTATTAGCTATTCTTCCTGATGTTCTTCCCTTCTTCCGACAGGCCCCAGTGTGTTTTTCCCCATCATGTGTTCATGTGTTCTGATCATTCAGCTCCCATTTATAAGTGAGAACATGTGGTATTTGGTCTTCTGTTCCTGTGTTAGTTTGCTGAGGATAACAGTTTCCGGCTCCGTCCATGTCCCTGCAAAGGAAATGATCTCATTCCTTTTTATACTTGCATAGTATTCCATGGTGTATATAAACCACATTTTCTTTATCCAGTCTATCTTTGATGGGTATTTGGTTTGATTCCATGTCTTTGCTACTGTGAATAGTGCTGCAATGAACATGTGCATGCATGTATCTTTATATAGAATGATTTCTATTCCTTTGGATATATATACCCAGATCTTTAGAAGCTTGAATTCTGTGCCTAATTTTCTTTTTTAGGGGGATGATTTTCTTCAAGGTTCTTAGCGAAAGCTATTGTTAATTTTCAGCGCTATAGTTATACTTGAGATAGGTACTCAGTGGAAAGTTGGTATCTTTTGATCCAAGTTCTATATCTCTGAAGTGGACACAGTTATTACTACAGAGGGGACTGGAAACATAGAGTAAAAGGTAGCCCAAAATATATACTTTTTGTATATCTTTTTTCTTCTTCTTCTTTTTTTTTTTTTTAAACCCTGCCTAAGCAGGACTTTAAAAACTTTGGTTATAAACTCATAATTGTTCTTCTCCATGGAAGTCTTTAGTAAAAGGCAAAAGATTTATTTGTTATGAAGAAAAACCAGAGCAGTGTATGTTATATCTTTGACTGGCTTAAGTAGCATGAAGTCAGTTAAATGAATTATTTTTGGTTCTTTTAAAAAAAAAAATCACTGTATCCTTAAATGACTGTTTTTTTTATATTTATTGATAACATAACAAATTCTGTTTAGGAAATTTACAGGAAAATTTTTTAAAATTTATTGAGATGTATTTGATAAAGACTGTATGTATTTGAGGTATACAATTTGATGATTCAATGTGCACAGATGCTGTAAAAGAATCACTTCAAACGATTTTATTACCTCAGATAGTTGCCACTTTTTTGTGTCCATGGTGAGAACACTTAAGATCTATCCTCTTAATGAATTTCAAGTATACACTAGAATATTGTTAAGTATTATCACATTGTCTTACATAAGATTTCCAGAACTTATTCATCTGTGTGGCTGAAACTTTGTATTCCTTGACCAAAATCTCCCCATTTCCCCCCGCCCCAGCCCTGGTAACCACCTACTCTCTATCAATATAAGTTCAACTGTTTTAGGTTCCATGTGTAAGTGAGATGATATAATATTTGTTTTTCTATGTCTGGCTTATTTCACTTAGCATCCTCCAGGATGCTTAGTATCCTCCAGGTCCATCCATGTTGCTGCAAATAGCAGGATTTTCTTTTTTAAGGCTGAATAATATTCTCTCTCTCTCTCTCTGTGTGTGTGTGTGTATGTGTGTGTGTGTGTGTGTGTGTTTGTGTGTGTGTGTACATTTAGGTATGTTTTTAGTATCTTGATTATTGCAAATAATGCCAAAATGAAGATAACTCTTTAAGATACTGATTTCATTTCCTTTGGATATATACCTTAAAGTGGAGTTGCTGGATCATAAGATAGTTCTGTTTTCAATTTTTTGAGAACCGTCCGTCCTGGAAATGGTTTTTAAAGCTATTGAAAGGTTAATGGCATCTTTCTTCAGAAGCTTTCTTTCTGCATAGGAAGAGGGTTAAGAGAAGACAGGTAAAAGAAAAATCTCTGGCTGGAATCACAGAGTAATTCAGCTGGTTTTTAATTGAAAAGTGAAAGTTTAAAGAGTAGTTTCTTTGTAAATTAAATTGGTACCATAGGTTTCTTTAGTTAGGATCTAAATATTAGGGTAATAGGCATTTCAAATATTTTTAAGGTGTGTTTTTCTTACACTTCATGTATCATAGACATAAAATTACAATACATGCTCTTGCCTGGATTGAATGTATATGGAGTATTTTATTATTTCTCTCTTTTTTTGGAGACAGTCTCACTCTGTCATCCAGGCTGAAGTGCAGTGGCACGATCTCAGTCACCGCAACCTCTGCCTCCCAGGCTCAAGCAATTCTCATGCCTCAGCCTCCTCAGTAGCTGGGATTACAGATGTGTACCCCATGCCTAGCTAATTTTTGTATTTTTAGTAGAGAAGGGGTTTTGCCATGTTGCCCAGGCTGGTTTCAAACTCCTGACCTCATGTGATCCACCCGCTTTAGTCTCCCAAAGTGCTGGGATTACAGGTGTGAGCCACTGCACCTGGCCAGTATTTTATTATTTCTTATAAAAACCTGATGTTGGTGCCCAGGAAATAAAACATGGCAAGTTTTAAAACGGGGGATGTTTGCACCTTTAAATCTGCTTCTGATACTTTGAATGCTTTTATTCTTTCTTTCTTTACATTGTTTGCACCTGATGTGTTTAAAAGAAACCATACTTTAAGTACATAAGTTTTGTGTTGTACAGTTGCAGAGAGATATTATATCTTTGCTTGGTATAAGGAAGACCTTTCTGAAGGCTGTTTGTTCCCCTCTCCCACCTTTTTCACTCCCAGAAATTATAGAATTCCTTCCTTTCTCCTATAGCTAGAATGTGGCTATCTAGTAATAACTTGACTAGGGTTCACTACAGTTTCTTTATCTATTCAATAAACTTTTAAAAAATGGTTTATATATTTTTAACCATTTTTTAAATAGGTAAAACATTCTCAAGATTCGCAATTCAAACTACAAAAGAGCATACAGTGAAAGTGTCCCTAACTCTGTTTCTAGCCATCCAGTTTCCCTCTTCAGAGGCACCCAGTGCTATCACATGTACTTTCTAGACAGATGTTTATGTATGTATAAGCAAGTGTATGTGTGCATTTATTTTCCTTTTTCACACAAATGGCAGCTTTCTACATACACTATTCTGTCCTCTGCCTTTTTCACTGAGTAATTTATCTTGGAGATCATTTTGTATCAGTCCATAAAGACCATCCTCATACTTTTATGCTGTTGCATAGTAGTCCATTGCAGGATATCCTGTTATTAATCAGTCCCCTACTAATAGACATTTGATCTATTCCTTATTTTTGTTATTATAAGCAGTAATGTCTAGTAATGATAAATAACTTTGCATATGAATAATTGTGCACGTGTGTGAGCAGTAAGCATATCTACAGAAGAGATTCCTAAAGATGAATTCCTGGGTTAAATAGCCTTGGCAATTACTCTGTATAGTATTTCTGCCACTTTATATATCCACTAAAGGTAGTTGCAGCTTTGCTATGGCAATATGTGTTACATATAACAGAGCCAGCTGAGTATTAGAAAATCACTGTAGAAGTATATCCTAATATAACCTTTCAGAAAATCTCAGTATACCCTCTTATTCTTCTACCAACTTCCTTCTCATTGAAACTAGCAGTGATGTGATCAGAAACATTTTAACATTATTCTTAGTAGTGAGTAAAAGCATGAAGATTGAGATCATGACAGGTGTGGAAGAAGGAGGAGGATTCTAAGTATATTTATGAGAGATAGAAAGTGTGCAGTGAATGACAGGAAGTTGTTAAACCGCATCGGCTAAAGCATTGCGTGTATATCATGGTTTTATTTTATTCTTGTTCAAGCAACTACTTCGTGGTTTCAGTGAGTCAGTGATGCAAGTAGGTTTATAAAAGACTTTCTTAAAGAATTTAAGCTGCATGTTGTTGTAGAACTTTGTGAAAATACCTTCTCCATCTTTTTCTGTGCACGCCTACATATTCTGCAAGTTTACATCCTGATTTTCAAGGACTTGCTTATTCTAAAATGTTGCATTACTTTTCTTATTATGGTTGTTATATTAATATCTTTATATTCTGTGGTCCATGATAAAAAGTCAAAAATTGTTTTCATGCACATTTTATATACTTTAAAAAAAATAAAACTAGCCATCTTCTTACTGTTACTAAACAAGGTATTGCCATGAAAACATGAAAGGGAAATGGACTATGAACTGTTCTCTCTTGTTTACTTAACAGAGCTTCCATTTGTTCATACTCCATGTGAATAAGATTAGAGTCCTTTATTGTTTCTTGTAATCTGTGCTATGATTAGATATTTATTCAAAGCCTATCAACCACATGGCTCTGTATTAGAAACAATATTTCATTAAATATAGATTCTAGCAACACAGAGCCTTCTATCTCTCTGACTCTTGATTTATAACATGTGCATTTACAAGGTACAATGTTATAAATCACTTTATCAAAGTAGTCACTAGATAAAAATATTGTAACTTTTATTCAAATCTCTCTTAAAACTATAATATTTTGATATTTGCAGTTTACTCATTTGAAGATCTGTTGTCATGTGATTTTCTGATGCTGAAGGCCATTCCAAAATAGATTTCAAAATAGTTTTTAATTGGAATAAATATGCAACCTCTTAAAAGGAAAGCTACTTTGAAGGCTAATATTCAGTTTGCATTTGTGAGTTCTGATGCAATTCTTATAAAATTCAGATATCTCTTTTATTAAAATATATAAAATAATTTGCATTCAATCTTTATAATGTATGTTCAACATAATGTTTCTTGTTTTACCAACATTTATTCTTCTAAGAAATTGCATGCCTTCAAAAAAGAAGAGAAACTGTCAAATAGCTGAAAAAAAGTTCCATGTGAGACAGTTTCACCTATCTGTTATAATTGTGCATAGTGTCAGGTAGGAAATAAATTTCAGGAATGGGCTAAATATACAGTGATTCCTGATGCCGCTAGCCATTTATTTGTAGTCCTGAACAAGTTGTATCAACAACAGTGACTCAGAATCTAAAAATAAAGATGGCCACACCACAACTACCTAATGAAGGTATTTTATGTGTGATTAACTTGGTTCCCCAAACCTCCCAGATGAAAAATAGGATCCTGGCGTGTCTATTGTGGTTAATACCATAGGAGAATCTGAGTATGTGAATTCAAGACCTGGCTCCACCACTTGTCTGTGCATGCTTGGTTAAGTGAGTTACCCTAGCCAAGCCTCTGTCTCCTCATACATAAAATGGACATAGGAGTAGGACTTACCTCCCAGGGCTGTGGTTTAGAGGTTTTGTAAGAATTAAATGAGATCATCCATGTAAAGCATGTAGAAGAATGCCTGGCACATACATGCCCTCAGAGAATTTTTGCTGTTGCTGTGATTCTTTTGGGCGCAGTCATAGTAACATGTTCTCATATGTTGTTATGTTCTTTCATACTACATTCTCTTGTGAATAGATTCTGTAAACCAAAATGGAGGAAATGATGATAAGACTAATAATGCTGAGAGGAACTATTTAAATGTTTTACCTGGTAAGTATTTTTTTTTATTTCAAATTATTATTTTCTTACACCAAAAAACATTTTATAATGCACACCATAGGAATTTATGTTTTAAATCTTTAATTTTAGCATATATGATTAAATCACTTTAAAACAACACTTTGTACCTCTATAATACACTTTAACAGATGTTCTCCAGTGTAAAACTTAATTTTTTTGTTTTTTTGAGACAGAGTCTTGCTCTCTTGCCCAGGCTGGAGCGCACTGGCACAATCTCAGCTCACTGCAACCTCTGCCACCCACATTCAAGCAATTCTCCTGCCTCAGCCTCCTGAGTAGCTGGGACTACAGGCCTGTGCCACCATACCCAGTTAATTTTTTTGTATTTTTAGTAGAGACGATGTTTCACCATGTTGGCTAGGGTGGTCTTGAACTCCTGACCTCAAGTGATCCTCCTGCCTCAGCTTCCCAAAGTGCTGGGATTACAGGCGTGAACCACTGGGCCTGGTCTAAAACTTAATTATTAATATTATACTAGTACTGACTTTTTTTCTAGATCTATAAAAGAGAAATTGCTCAAGAAGTTACCTAAGTCTTATTATCTGCTATTGTAAATTTTCTGTTAGACATTATTTCTTAGTTTCTTAAGAAATAAACCAAAAAAAAGTTTTACTCTGAAATATAAACTGTGTGCTTCTCAGCCATATAGCTAAGATCAAGTAAAAGATGAACAATAGTACATAGAGATATAAACACTTGAATTTAAATATAAAGAAAGTGAGTCATCTCATTTAGAATTTTATTTTCATTTCCTCTTATATTTTTCTGCTTTCCATTTTATTTCTTTTATTATTCTAGATATGTTGTTTAACAACTAGAAATTCAGTTTCTCAATCTTCTTTCTGACTGAATTCACTCTGATGACCCTTAGTGTTTGTATCACAGAGCATAACAAGGACTATTTGTATATATTATAAAAATTTTTAACTAAGTGATAAATTTTCCAGTTTCAGAAATAGCCATCTCCTGATAGTTTTTTATTCTCCTTTAAGGTAATTTTCTCACATTTTCTTCCCCAGATCTTTGACATGTAGGTTACATTTGACAGTGGAGATACACACACACACACACAGGTCAGGCCCTGTCCATTAGCCTGTGGTCATCAGCCTTGAAATTTCCTCCCACCTTCAGTTATTCCACCTTAGTGGATAATGTCAGAATTACCACGTGTTGTTTCCTCCACTGTGTGGAACAGGAAAGCATCTTCCTCTTCATCTAAAAATACCTTCAATGAAGTATTTATTGTATTTTTCTTCATAGATCCATAATTTAAATCATCCATATTTTGTGTCTTTCTTAAAATGTGCCAGTCTTATTACTACACTGGAAGAACCAATGTCTGTTTGATTTTTAAACATAACTCTTTGTTACTATTTGTATTTCCTTCCCTAGTATTTTTTGGAAAAAGCCTATAGGTTTTTTAACAACTGGAAATTCAGTCTCTCAATCCTCTTTCTGATTGAATTCACTCTGATGACCCTTAATAGTGTTTGTATCACAGAACATAACATGGACTGTCTTATTTGTATACTTTAATCTCTGTATTACCACCAAATCAGAAGGATGTATCATAAGTCTGAGTTAGAAAAGGAATATAAAGTATTCAGTTAGAGATAATAGCATCTTAATTTCCATTTAATTTAAGTATACCTACACAACCAGGAAGTTTACAGGAGATGAAAAAAATGTAAATTAAAAATTATTTTAACTTTTAAATTGCAAAGAAAAATAGTTTTATTTATGTGTTTGTAAGCCAGTCATAGTTGACTTAACCATGATCTAAGTATTTACAGTTTACATAATCTAATTCTCATAATAACCTTGTAAGGAAAGCAGTCAGCATTATTTTTCCCATCTCATACACTAAGTAACAGGATAAATAAGTTGAATTGATTTGCCCAAGATCACTTAGTCAATAAGTGCTAGAAATCAGATCTTCTTAACATCCAATCTAGTCCTTTTTCTACTATATCATATTAATTTGATTACTACTGCCAGCCTCATGGCCCCCATTTTATTAATGGGTAAAATTAGGCCAAGAAACAAGTCATTTAAGGTCAAAGAAAGCAGTGCCAATGTGGGGATTAGGAGCACCTGACTTGTTCACTAAGTCATTCTGCCACACTCCTGGATCATGGCCCATATCTAAAGCTATGCCTTCCATCATCTGAATTATCAGTAGCAGTTTAGAAGGTAATACACTTCACTGGGCCCAGAAGGATATTGTCTCATATAGTCCACCGAGTTTCTGATGAACAGTCTGTGTCTTTTACTGTCCTCCTGGAAAATTACAACTAAACTATTCCTACCAGTTTTCTTTCTTTCACTTTGTCCAGTTTATTGTCATATATCTGTTGCTCTCCTTTAATTTCCTTCTCTGTTTATCTAATTCCTTTATCTTGTTCAAGTTAAAATAAAAAATAAAAAGATCTTTGCCTGGGACCTGTCAGAGGCATCTATGGATGCAGCTGATACACACTGGTAACTAGAAATGTTAACCATAGGGCTAAAATATATTAAGTATTTTAAGTATAATGTATGTTTCTAATTACATCCTAAGATAATGATGTTGACACAAGGGGGAGCGGAATTTGGGAGGGCAAAGGTTAAGAGTAGGAGAGTAGAGATACGCAGACCTTTCCCAGAAGGCCTATCAGAATTCCCAGTGAGGTGTATGTATTGGTAAGAACATATCCTTTCTATGTTTTCTGTTTTGTTTCTCTATACTGATAGGAACTACAGAAAATAAAAGCTGATGAGATTTTTCTTGGTTTGTGGGGCTACGTAAGAAAAACGAGTGACAGTAGGAAGCATGGATTTTACTTTAATGTTTGAGATAGACTGCTCCAGCATTCAGCCTGAAATACTCATTCATTCAACAGATATTTATTGAGTACCTTCTACGTGCCAGGTGCTGTTCTACTTGCTAGAGACAGAACATTTAACAAGATAGAAAAAATCCTGTAATTATGGCACATACACAGTGGGCTCTTTAAAATAATATGTACACAAAAGAATTTCAGTGCTAAGAAGGAAATAAAACCGAATAAGGTGAAAGAGTAAAGGGTGGAGGAGACCATTAGTAGATAGGAAGTCAAGGAAGACCTTTCTGAGGAGGCGACTTTTGATCTGCGATGTGATTGAAGAAAGGAAAGTCAGCCATGTGAGAATCTTGGAGAAAAGCCCTCCAGGCAGCAGCCCTGAATTGGGAACAAGCTCTGCATGCTTGTAGAACTAAACAGAAGCCTATGTAACTGGAGTGAGGAAAGAGAATGAAACAAGATACTGGAGAGAGAAGCAGGGTTCAAGTCATCTGGCCTTCTAGACCAGTGGTCCCCAAACTTTTTGGCACCAGCACCAGGGACGTTTCTTGGAAGACAGTTTTACCACAGACCATGGGTTGGGAAGGTTTGAGGGTAATCCAGGTACATTAAATTTATTGTGTACTTTATTTCTGTTATTATTACATTGTAAGGTATAATGAAATAATTACACAAATCACCATAATATCAAATTAGTGGGAGCCCTGAGCTTGATTTTCTGCAACTAGATGGTCCCATCTGGGTTTGATGGGAGATAGTGACAGATTATCAGCCATTAAGGTCTCATAAGGAGCGTGCAACCTCAATCCCTCACATGCGCAGTTCACAGTAGGGTTCATGCTCCTGTGAGAATCAAATGCTGCCACTGATCTGAAAGGAGGTGGGACTCAGGTGGTAATGCAAGCAGTGAGGAGCGGCTGTACAGATGAAGCTTCACTCACTTGCTGGCTGCTCACCTCCTGCTATGCAGCCTGATTCCTAACAGGTGGTGGCCCGGTACCAGTCCATGGGGGACCCTTGTTCTAAACCATAATAGAGAGTTTGGATTTTTTTCTGAATACTACAGTATGAGCCTGTTGGACAATTTTAAGTAGGCAAGGGATATAATATGATTTATGTTTAAGTTGTAGCTGCATGAAGAATTGGTTTGTAGGTGGGCAAGCAGGAGTAAGGATATCAATTAAGAGAATATTACAAAAACCTAGGTGAAAAATTACAGTAGCGTGAACTGGGGTAACACCAATAAAAGTGGAATACTCAGAGTTGGGCTATTCTGTAGTTAGAACTGAAAATAGTTGGTGGTAGATTGGATTGTGGATGGGGTGATAGGCATTGAGGGAAAGCAAAGGAATTAAGGACACCTATCTTTCTGTCCTAAGCAACTAACTGGACATATTGGTCTCATAAGTTGAGAGAGGGAAGAGCAGATTTAGGGCATGGAAAGAACAAGTCACCTTTTTTGCATGTTAAATTTGGCATTTTAGGCCAGGCGTGGTGGTTCACATCTGTAATCCCAACACTTTGGGAAGCTGAGCAGGGTGAATTACGAGGTCAGGAGATGGAGACCATCCTGGCCAACGTGGTGAAGCCCTGCCACTACTAAAAATGCAAAAATTGGCTGGGCATGGTCGTGGCAGGGACCTATAATCCCAGCTATTCAGGAGGCTGAGGCAGGAGAATCACTTGAACCAGGGAGTTTTGAAAGCTGCAGTGAGCCGAGATCACACCACTGTACTCCAGCCTGGCAATAGAGCGAGACTCCATCTCAAAAAATATATAAATTTTAAAAAAGACATTTTAGGCATTTACATCAAAATAAAGATGAGTACTCATTTGATTTATTTACTACTTGGTGGTCACTTCATACCAATTTATGAACCTATTGCAAAATTGACTATTGTCTCTTATTTTCATTAGTTTCTCTTCAAGAAATTAAGGAGCAGTAATCACAGTTGCTTCCTGAGCCTGGTAAATGTTCATGATATGCCCCAGTAGTTCAACACATTGATTGCCCATCACAGTTATTTATAAAGCCCATTGATGAATGTGACTTAGGCATTTGATAATTATGATTGTATGTATTGTTCACAGGAGAATTTTATATTACACGGCATTCTAATCTCTCAGAAATCCATGTTGCTTTCCATCTTTGTGTGGATGACCACGTGAAATCGGGAAACATCACTGCTCGTGATCCTGCCATTATGGGACTCCGAAATATACTCAAAGTTTGCTGTACCCATGACATCACAACAATAAGCATTCCTCTCCTGCTGGTACATGATATGTCAGAGGTAAGCAAATAGAAAAATCCTATAATTTTATGACTATGTTAACCCTCAGTATTATATAATAATCCATTTTAAAGGCACTTTTTTTAAACTAATGAATTTTTGCATCTCCTATCTGGTTAATAGAATTGAGTAAACTATAATACAAAACAGTGAATAATCCTTAACCATTTATGTTCAGAGAGCTATAGCATTGTCCTGTAGTAAGTAAACTAGAAAATCAAAATAATATTTAGCTTTGGATAAGACATGTGTCCCTGCACCTCCTTCTCCTCCTCTTCCCTGTCTTCCCTCTCCTCTTCCCCCTCCTTACCCCTCCTTCTTCTTTTTTGCCATAAGTAGCATTAGATTTACATACATGTATGTATTTGGCTTAGGCTGCTATGAAAATTAATTTGCATTTTCTAAGTATGTATTAATAGGTAATGGAAAGGTATGCTAGATGACAGGAAGAAGGCATCCTTAGCTTAACATTTTCTCAAGGGTTCTTTTTAGATAATACAGTTCTGCAATTAAGATATAGCATAATCATTCATCCATTTTGTTATGTACTATAATTTAATTTTTAACAGTCTCTTTCCATGACCGGTTTTCTTCTTCCTTCACCCACTTAGAAACTGGTTAGAAGGCATACATTGTAGAAATAATATAAAGACTAGAATTCAATTTCACATAGTCTGGAGAAACAAATGTGTCTCAAACGAAACGGGTCCAGACAAGTCCTAGGAGAGCCAGTGCTTAACTTGGTGATGAAGGACTCATAGCAACTCTGTGCCTGCTTATTTTGAGGAGGCATTTTTTTAAAAAGCAAAATTGACACCTGTAGTCCCAGCTGTTCCAAGGACTGAGTTTAGCCCAGAGTTCAAGACCAGCCTAAGCAACACAGTGAAACTGTATCTCTTTAAAAAATTGCTGACTGGAAAGTGGAGATTGTGAATGTCAGGAAAGAAGTTTGATAATGGATTATAAACAGTTATTTACCAAAAGAAAAATGCTGTATTGTAAAGGACAGTGGAAAAGAGTTTATGTTTTACTTTTTAGACTAAGTCCCCACTTAGACTCATTATATTGCAGGAGGCTTCATTTTAAATTTCATATCCTATATAACAGGGGTCCCAAACTGCTAGGCCAAGGACCTGCCCCACAGCAGGAGGTGAGGGTCGGAGGATGAGCATTACCACCTGAGCTCTGCCTCCTGACCAATCAGCAGCCATATTGGATTCGCATAGGAGCGCAAACCCTGTTGTGAACTACGCATGCAAGGGATCTAGGGTGTGTGCTCCCTATGAGAATCTAATGCCTGGTGATCTGAGGTGGAACAGTATCATCTTCAAACCATCCCTACTATCCCCACCCTCACCCCCACCCCGAGTCTGTGGAAAAATTGTCTTCCACAAATCTGGTTCCTGGTGTCAAAAAGGCTGGGGACTGCTGCTATATAAACACACACAAAAAATTCCTGTCCTTCCGAGATGGTGATTTTAAATGATTTCCCACTTATATGCTGGTATATTTTTATTAGGTACTTGGTTGTTTTGATTAGGAGAATTCCAGCACTATCCTATGAAAGCTTCAACAGACTTTCTAATTTCTCATTCCATTCACTTCTATAGCCTCAGTCATCCTAATATAGTATCAAGAGAGATGGACATTTTCTTCCCCACTGTAGCTTTATAAAGTTTTAGTTCCATCAGAAAGTTTTAGCTATTGTTAAATCATCATCACTAAGTAGTCTATCTATAAAAGGGTCTTTGGGGAGTAACAGAGTTTATGGTGAATTCCTACCACAAGGAATTCATCCAAACATTCCTGCAGCTGGACTCCTGGTTAACCACTTTATAAAAATGGTTATGTGTAGGTGGGAAACAACCTCAAAAACAGTGTTTCCAAAAGTTACTAAGTTCAGATTTACTTCCAGACATCTGATACTACCAGCATTCCTTCTCCCACAATGTTACAAAAGTTACATGTTTTAAATTGGGAAGACCAGCTGCAGAACGTTGTTTGTTTCCCAAGTGTCCAGTTTAATTCACAAAAGTATATTGAGCTATGATTCTCCCATTTGTTGTATTTAAACATCCATTCAGGTCAAGAAGTTTCTAAACTCAGATAACACTATACAGGATATAGAGGTAAATATTGGTTTTAGCTTTGGGGCAAGGATCCCAAAGCATTTCAGGTGTCGTTTTCCTCTTCTAACAGAATCATTAGACACTCAGTTAACCATGTTTTAGTGTGTGCAAGATGATAATGAAGATGACTGAAACAGCCCATGTCCTGTGATAGATAAAAGGGCTATAGAAATTAATTGCGGTTTAAAAAGAAAAAAGGAAAAATAACTTATCAGCAAGAAGAAAGACATATCAGTTTTATTTCAATAGATCTTTGTTCTCTGAAGATACTGTCTTATTGGAGTCCATCTTGTGGATTGAAGCTACAAGCCGAGAATACTGAATTCTCAACTTCCTTTTATTGTTTCTGTTAACTTGTTGAATAATTTGGGCTTACCAAATCATTTAGTTTTGTAACTATTGTTACTAATGAAGATTTTGTTGTTTTTCACTTTTATATTGGAGTGTAGCACACATATAGATGTTTCTTTTTAACTTTTATGTTGGAGTATAACATACATATAGAAAAGTACACATAGGTATACAACTCAAATCTTCATAGACTGAACACCCATATAACAAATATGCAGATCATGAAGCAGAACATGACCAGCACCTCAGCAGCCACCTCCCTTTCAGTTAAACCACACTCCCTCCTCAAGGGTAACCACTGTTTTCATCTCAAAAATTATGGAGTAGTTGGGCTTGCTTTTGCTATTTATCTTATATCTGGCTTCTTTTCCTTCAATAATATGTTGTGAGATCTATCCATAATATTGTGCATGGTTATAGATTGTTCATTGTTATTGTTATATATTATTTCATCGTGTGACTAGTTATTTATACATTCTATTTATGGACATTTGGGTAGTTTTTCCAGATTTTTATTATTACGAGTAGTATTGCTGTGAACATTCCAGTAGACACCTTTTGACATTTCTTTTGAGAGTATACTTAGGGATAGAATGTTTAGGTCTCAGGGTATATTTGTGTTTAGCTTTGGTAGATATGCCAAATAGGTTTTCAAAGTGGTTGTACCTCTGCTGTTATACTGACTGTGAAAAATAAGAAATAAAGTCAAACTCTTTCTCCTCTTCTGATAATGGATGTGAAACTTATTAACACAGTGTTTCAGGTACCTCAGAGGCACATACTTGAGAAGTAAAGAATAATCTTGGAATATTCCCCATTAGTACATAAACTCAGATAATAATTCTTATGTCTAAATTCCAAGACATACAGTGACGACTTAAAAGTACATACTGAGTAACTGCAGTTCAACCTTACTCTAATGAAAGGATTCATGTTGAGTAACAGTCAGCTTTAGATACAAGGTATTATCTCAATTATAGTCAGAACTGATATTTTAATCTCATTTTCATAGGTTTAGAATCTCTTCTCTACATTTATCATCTAAAGTGTAACAGTAGGGTCCATTTTTTTTTTTCTTGAGACAGAGTCTTGCTCTGTCACCTAGGCTGGAGTGCAGTGATGCAATCTCGACTCACTGCCTCTTCTGCCTCCCAGGTTCAAGCAATTGTCCTGCCTCAGCCTCCTGAGTAGCTGGGATTATAGGTGCCTGCCACCATGTTTGGCTAATTTTTGTGTTTTTAGTGGAGATAGGGTTTCACCATGTTGTCCAGGCTGGTCTTGAACTCCTGACCCCGTGATCTGCCCGCCTTGGCTTCCCAAAGTGCTGGGATTACAGGCATGAACCACTATACCTGGACTAGGCCCAACTTTTTGCTTGTTATAAAGTCTGTAGTGTTTCACATCATCCTTTTAGCTTCACTGGATTTCTCTAACAGTGCAGTCTCACAGGCATGTCACTAAGATGTAGTCACTTTTCCATTATTTAGCATTCATGATCAAAAACTTTCTATACTGTTACCCTGTCTATGTAGAGACAACATAGTGTTGTCTATATCATCTGCTATATCATATATACTAAGATTTGTTTCCAGAAGTAAGCTTCTTGTGAAACTGCTGAGCACAACTCATGACATTCAATAAGTCATTCTTCTCATGACTTTATTGACTTCTAAAGCTTACAGTTTACCTTTTCTAAGTACCCAAAGCCATTCTTTTTAGGTGCTGGTTTTAATCAGAGACAAAATGACAGGATTAAAAAAAACCTTGCAAGTATCTCTCTTAAGCTTATGGTGGAATCTCTAGGGAGGCACATGGAAGATTTGAAAGCAACTTAGGGGTGTGTGTGTGTGTGCATGCACATGCACATACAGGTAGCTGTCTAGTTTCTTCTTAGAGTAATATGCTGCTAAGTGGCATTAAGTTAAAGTATACTGAATATGAGAGTTTATATCATCTGAGATTTAAATTTCTTTTTAAACACTGTCCATCACTTCAAAGATGTGCTGGGGTCCTACCACAAATTGATATTTTGGTATATTCTCTAAATAGCATTGATGAAAGTTTGTCATTAATTCATATCATTTGGAAAAGTGTGGAATTCTTAATTTGTATCACAAATATTTGCTCTATACCATGCGGTTAAGCACACATATACAAAAAGCAAGAAAGCAGGGTATTAATCAGTAAAATGGTGATGATCTTTGGACAAGTGGGACAATGAACTTGATTACTTTTCCCTACCTACCATTTAACCCATCCCTATGTTAACTTGTGCTACAATCTTTCATTATTACCATTAGTATTTTTTATTTTAATGCAATTGGAATAATATATATTCTGTTTGTTGGTGTTCAAAACCAGCCCTTCAATAAGCTCTGTGCTTACAGTTTACATTAGTTGTCCTCATGTGACTAGCAGTGCTTAGATTTGACCTTAGTCTGAAATAATTCAAGGCTAATCATAGATGTCAGTAAATTCTAGATTATAAGACAAGTTACTGTTAAAAAATGCTTTTTTATATTTAAAAACGAGGGCTTCATTAAAACAGTATAAATAGTACTAATTCCTTGATTCTGATTACTAGCATAGTATTTCAAAAATGATTGGTGTTAGAGTAATATTTTAAGATGATGCAAATACTCAGTTATACAATAGTATTTATTCCTACATATGGTTGTTGAATGAAATGTTTAACATAAGTGAATAAGTAGGTCCTAAATGAAATTAGATACCATGAATGAGAATCAGCAGAAACAACTGAACATCAAAACAGATGCACAAAGACTTGAAGCACTGGAATTATAAAACACAGATCATACAATAGTTGATTACAGTGTTTAAAGAACTGAAGACAAGCTTAAAATGCCTTCAGGTGAAAAGATGTTATGAAAAGTGACCTAGCAACTACAAAACATTGCTGAGAGAAATTTTAAAAGACCTAAATAAATGGAAATATATACTGTTTTCATGGATTGGAAGACTCAATATTGTCAGGATAATAGTTCTCCTAAAATTGATCTATAGACTTAAAGCTCAATCAGAATTCTTATAAGGTAATTTTGAGATTTTGACAAGCTAATTCTAAAATGTGTATGGAAATGCACAGGACCTGAAACAGCCAAAGCAATTTTGAAAAAGAACAAAGTTAAAGAACTTAACACTAACTAATTTCAAGACTTGTTATAAAGTTATAGTCATCAATGCAATGTGATAGTGGCAAAAGAATAGACTATGGATCAGAAAACATAATAAAGCATCCAGTTATAAATTCATACATATATGGTCATTTGGTTTCCAGCAAAGATGCCAAGGCAATGCAGTGGGAGAAAGGATAATCTTTTCAGTATTGTTGAAACAATTGGATATTCACATAGAAAAAACAGTCTTAACCCTTACATTATATCATATATAAAAATTAATTTAAAATGGTTTAAAGACCTAAACAGAAGAGCTAATATTATAAAGCTTCTAGAGGAAAACATAAAACAAAATCCTGATGACATCAGATTAAGCAGGTTAAAATTTGTTATACCACAAAAGCATAAGCTGTAAAAGAAGAATGTTACATTTTAAAATTCAAGCCTCCGACTGTCACATGACCTTGAGCAATTCCACGTACCTCTCTGAGCATTTTTTTTTTTTTGGTGGGATCTTTTTTTTAATTTACAAAGGTTATTTTTGTGAGATTATGTATATTGTAAAGTTCCATGTAAACATAAGACATTATTATTGTAGTTTTTACAGCCATCAGCATTGCTCCATAGCTGTAGACATTTCTTAGTCACCTTGTTCTCTCTATACATCATCTTTTAACTAGGAGGAAGTAAGACAAAAAACCAAACACTTGTCCCTCCGTGCATGTGTGTACTCCGTAAGACCACTGTAGCTCTTTTGCAGTAGCCTTTGCAGTTACAAGGAAATCCTCTTCTGTGAACTTTGAAACCAAAGTGTTATAAACATAACTTAAAGTTGAATATCAGAAAGTTCTAGTGAATTTTTAGAAGATTTCAGGACCTAACCCAAGAAAATTCTTTCCTTTTTAGCCAACAAAAAACTAGACCAGACACAAATTTAAAAGTCATTTTCTATTAAACCCTATTTCTGGCTACAAGGAAAGTCACACTCCTTAAATGTCCATGGATAAAAGTTAATTCATTCAACCTATATTTTCAAGAATGTATATGCTCAGTATTATAGAAGGTATTATAAAGGTAATGTGACATGGTAAAAGCCCCATAAAACTGCATACCTCAACCATACCTTGGCTTTCTGTTTAAACTGCTCTCTAAGTAACCCCTAATGTGAGAGGCAAGCAGTCCAAACCCATGCCATCTTGGCCCCTGTGACTTGTAATAAGTAACTAAAGTCTGTAATTTCCACCCTACCGAGACAATATGTAAACTAACGCTTATCTTGACTTCTGTAAACCACTTAAGTAACAATCGGAATATCCAAAGTCCCCTGGCCCTTGGAATGTCCAGAGCCCCTTACCCTCATCTCCGCCCAGGAGGTGATTTACAGAATCCACTAGCCCTCATAATGTCTGAAGCCCCTCATCCCCATCCCCACTCCTCACCCTCACTCCCAAGGTGGTTGTACAGGTATAAAAGGTCTTGACACCCTCCTTTCGAGGCCATGGGTTGGAGAGACATGAGTCCTCCGTGACCACCAGCAATAAAGACCCTGCAATTTGGCATACTTTTGTCTTGGTGTTGACTTTCTATCCTCGGTTCAGTACAACAATAATAAAAGTGAATAAAAAGTGGCTTCTACCTTCAGAAAGCACATAACTTAATAAAGAAGAGAAAGAATAAATCCCATCTTTCTGCCCATTCCTCTGCCCTCCTCCCCAAAAACGACAGGATAAAGATGTGAGCATTCAGATAAGAGAACAGTGAAGTACCTTGGGAGTTCAGAAAATGGAGATGTATTTGTAGCTGGGAAAATAGGAAGTGCTGTAATAGGTGATACTGTCTGGACATTGAAGAATGAAGATCAGGTTCAATAGATGGAATTACTGAGAAGGGCATTGTAGGTAGAAGAAACAGATTGAGGGAAAATGGAGGGAGGTGGGTGACAGGCATGGCAGACTATGTTTAGGCAAATGTGAGCAGATATACTTGAATGAAACCTTCATTTTCAAAAATTTAAAAGTCACAGAAACTTACAGTAGCTTTGGCTTTAAAGTATGTAGCCTTAAATAGTAAAAGAAATGCTTACATATTATGTGTGAGACAGTAGGAAGCAATTTTAAGTTCTTAAAACGGGAGTATAATATGATAAGAAATGTACTTAAAATAGCCAAAAGCAGTGTTTTAGAGGGAAAATACTAGAATTCAAAACACTAGATAGAAAACATAGCAACACAGCAGTAACTAGCCATGAGGTCACAAAGACCTTCAGAGATAGGTGAAGAACGGGAGTAATTTGATGATACATCAGCCCCAGGGCAGAGGAGGGAAAAATGTCATGAAGAAAGGGAGTGGTCACTAAATATATGAATTACAACAGGAAGGTCAATTAGAATAAGACTGAGAAAAGGTTTGGTAATTAATAATCATTGATGATCTCACATAAAGAATTTTCAGTTGAGTGATAGAGGTGGAAGCCTTCTTAGAAAAGTTGAAATACTGAGTAGTTGGTAAGGAAGACGTCATTCACCTTTGCCATTCTTATTCTTGCACAAGTGTCCAGTGAGTTTTTCAGAAGCTACATGCTGTGTGATAATATAACAGATTGAATGCAGAGACAGATAATAAGAATCCAGATGTCTTCTGTGAGGCTAGGCTTTAATGAGATTTGCAGAAATTTAAAACATTATTACTCAAACTAAAGCTTTTTGTTTTGGAAAATAGTTATTTTTCATGAAAATGTTATTTAGGTTAACATGAATGGGTTTATCATTGTTTTTAAATGAAATTAATGTTTTCTTAGTTTTAATTCCTAATGTAATAATTAACAAAAGATATAATCTACATAAAGAATCTACATAAAGAAGGAATCCTCCTTCTTTAACCTCCCAAGTAGCTGGGACTACAAGTGTGCACCATTGCACCAGGCTAATATTTAAGAGTACAAAAGATCCTGAGACTCAAAAAGTTTGAGAAACACAATAATGAAATAATCTACATGTTTTATACTTATAATTATGGAGACTTAGGGAAAAACAATCCTGATGTTTGTGAAGAGGAATAGATTTTAAAATGGCATACGCTGCAATCATACTATGGAAAATTATGTTTTGGTGAATGAAGATTAGAAAGGAACGTAGAAAAATGAATGCATTTGTTAAGTGGCTTAGATGGGGCATTTGTTTATTTCCATTCATTAATAATAACGTATTATACAGTAAAAATATTTTATTGCTTATGCAAATATACACCGTAATAGAATTATTCCTAACATTTCAAGTAGTAGAGTTCCTATGTCATTTATATTTGCCTTTAGAATCATCCAGAAAAAATAAGGATATGTTTATTTTATATTTATGGGGCTAATTAAATTAATTTGTATTCCACAAGTATAGTCTAAGAGCCAGAAGAAGTTGCATGCCTAAAAACTAGAGGAAATCCAGCTGGGATTAGCAAATAGTTGCCTAAATCCATTCACAACAATGTGGATAGTCAACATTATAGATAAATAAAGATCTGACTTTATTTTTTATACAAAGTTCTGTTAAAAACGTATCTTTTGTTTTATTTCTGTTTTTAGGAAATGACAATACCCTGGTGCTTAAGGAGAGCAGAACTAGTGTTCAAGTGTGTCAAAGGTGAGCATAATCTTATCTCTGACAATCACCACGTATATTTCCTCCCAAATATTGAAAGTAGAGTGACCCAGAAGAAAGAATGTGAAAGATACCCCTGCAATCTAATGCCTCAGATAGATACTTTAGCAAACAAATATTTCATAATAGGCCTTTTTATTTTTCTAGTCACACAGTAAGTCTCCAGCCCCTTTGAAATACAAGGATATTTGGACACTATATTTTGCTCTGGTGCTAGGTTGCTCTCTATTTCCTTTATTCTCTTAGAAAAAAAAAATAGAGTCACATATTTATTAACTTTTAATAAGCTGTCTTCATTGTATGGAGACTAAAAAATTTGATTTGAGAAATCATAAATAAGAGTGTGTTGACAAAACTCTGTTATACCTCTCTGGCATGAAGAATTAGGGATTGCAGACATTTATCTGTCCTTTAGGCATAGCATATCCTACAGGAAAATAGCTACCTAAAAAGTCAAGACATGAAGCCTTACAATGAAAATTCAGTTTATTTAATAAGTGACTGGTAGGTTTGAAGGCCAGAGCTTGTAATGCAGCAACATCTATTTTCCTATTTTAGGTTTTATGATGGAAATGGCTTCATGGGATGGAGGAATTTCTAGGACAGTGCAGTTTCTAGTACCACAGGTATGTTATCTGTGTAGATCTCACCCCAATTTAATTTATTAGATTTGTCACAGATACAGCTAGACATCCTGCCCTAAAATCCTAAATACAACATAAAATGCTAATTACTTTCTGTTTTTTAAGGAGAGAAGTATTTGGATGTTATAAAGGCACTTAGTCTATTGTCAAAGATTACCAGCATCTACCACTCAAGGGGTTTGTTATTTAACCCCCAGACAAAATTTGATTCATCATTCCTTTGTTTTTCTCCACATTTGTATTATATAGATTACAAAAGGTTCATCAATAAGGCCATTAGCAGAGAATGATTTTGTATTCTGTGAACAACTTGGCAAAATTAGTGATATTTTATTACTGATTTACACTGTTACTATCTAGAGGTTTTTCTACTCATCAAACTTAATATTTGACAGAAATGACATAAGTTCTCCGAAGGTGGAGCCAGAAAAACAGCCCTTGTCCGTAGCCATGTAGTTACATCAGTCATGAAAGATAATTTTCACATATTGCACTCCATATGTAGAACTAGGTCCATATTTTAAAATACTTCTAAAATTATTTTAAAAATCAATGATGATTTAACTAGTGCAATTATTATTTTTTCCTCTTACAGAGTATTTCTGAAGAAATGTTTTATCAACTTAGTAACATGCTTCCCCAGATCTTCCGAGTATCATCAACGCTCACTCTGACATCCAAACACTAAACCCTTGTAGATTGACATGCTGGCAGATGATGGTTGTTAAACTCTCCAGAAACTTGTGCTGTGTTGGGATTCTGTCAAGCAAAAGATTTCCAGAAAGAGAACATGCAATTCAAGCCACAAATCAAGATATATATCTGTTAAGCCATTCCAAAAATTTATATACTGGACAAACTAGTGATCAACCACTAACTTAAACATTTTTTTTTTCTGAGATGCAGTTTTACTCTTGTTGCCCAGGCTTGAGTGCAATGGCGCCATCTTGGCTCACTGCAACCTCCACCTCTCCGGTTCAAGTGATTCTGCCTCTGCCTCCTGAGTAGCAGGGATTACAGTCATGTACCACCACACCTGGCTAATTTTGTATTTTTAGTAGAGACAGGGTTTCTCCATGTTGGTCAGGCTGGTCTTGAACTCCCAGCCTCAAGGTGATCCACTGGCTTCAGCCTCCCAAAGTTCTGGGATTACAGGCATGAGCCACTGTGCCCAGCCAAACATTTATTCTTAAAGTCTCTTTATGAATTTCTCTTTTTTTCTTATCTGTGTTACCTGTGAATATTAGTAAGTTAAAACTTTTTATTTATCACACATGGGCACTTGCTGAAGGAAACTTGATTATATTTACGTGGAGACATTTGACTTTTTCAAAAGGCTTGACTCATATCAAGTGTAAACCTTAATTAAACATAAATAGAAACTTCCTTTTACTTTATTTGCCAAAACAAAATTTAAAAGCACTGAAATATACATTGCAAGTACAAATTTCCTGTGAAAATCTTTTTATAGAAACACAAATGTATGAGACAAATGTGCTTTTTCTTTTAAATTCTCCGGTTTCAGAACCCTCTTTTAATCTACTGTTTCTAAGGATGTACAAGTTAGAATCAGAAAACATTTCAGATTTTTTTATCTCTCTCATCCTCCTCTGTGACCTTGCACTTACATATTAATAACATTTCATGAACTGTGAAAATAGTGTTCTTTTTTGCAAGCTTGATGTCAAGTTAGTATTTTAAACCAGCACCTGGCAGTATTTTAGTGCTCATCAACATTCTGACAATCAGACAATGAAGATCATTTTTATTTTTCTGTCCTCCCTGGGTTCTCAGCTTACTTAACCATTCCTCTGCCTCTTGCAATTCTTTGCTAATAAATGTGTCACCATTTCTGCCTGTTCTCTGTTTCCCCTCCTTTTCCATTGTTTTTCCTTATGGTACTCCTTTCTCAGGTGCTACATATCATATGTTTGTCCCCTCTATAACATATTTGCTATGAGTAGTGACTCCATTAAAGGCATTTACAAAAGCACACAGGTGTTTAGGAAAGCAATAGTTTCATCAATTACGAGTTGTGTGGATATTGTAACTGGCCAGAAGAATGAAATGGAGGGCATTTGGGTCATAAGATGGCATGTCTTGATGACAAGAAAAAGCCCTTCATTAGTATGCCTAAATGTAATAACTGAAACTCTATTGGCAAGCAGAATGCTTTCCTGTAACAGAATGTCTTAATTTTCTACTCAAGGAAAAGGTGTATCCAAGTGACAACACTGAAGACAACCCTAAGAACACCCACTCCAGCAGTTATGTCCATTAGACAGTAAAGCTCTCCAAATTATTTGTCCAGGAGCCTGGAGATTCTGCCAAGACAGGTGTTTTGCCCTTTGAGCCTATGCCGTTATCTTGGAGAAATAGTCTTTCAGGTGCCACTGTTACCATTGAGACTGATTCTAATGCAAAGCAGGGAAGACAGGGAGAAACCAGGAGAGTGGCAGGTCAGTGTCAGAAGCTGTTTTAGTTTATGCAGTGACAGGTTGAGTTGGAAGTGGATCAGTTAAAGGCACCTGAAAAGAGGCATTGAGAATCTTCCTGCAGAATTATGTAACTAATCTACAGGTACAGCCAACAGCCTCAAGGGTGCAGCCCAGATACCAGAATGGAGGAGGAAAGTTTCATTCATGGAGGTTTGTTGAATGCTGCTGCCCAACTCTTCCTTTGTCACCTCTAGGCTATTCTACTAAATTACTTATAAACTGGTGGCTTTAACTGAGGGCTGTGTAAAGGTGCTGTTTTGCATATAAAATCAAAATAAATGTATCTAATTTTTCAATTCAAAATTGATAATGAAAATTTATCAACTTTTCACATGAAACTGTTATAGAAGCAGTAAAACTGGAAAAATCATGCTTATGGTGTTACATTACCACTGATGAAAACACAGCAGGCTAATAATAAATACATAATTAATGCACTTAAATGGTGGGAATTTTAGTGATGCAGTAATTTAGGAGTCTGGAGTTTTGTATTCGGACCAAGAATAATGAGATTAGGATCTTTTTCTGAGTGTTCTAAAGTGCTTCTTGGAGGGGAGTGGTTTCAAGCACTTCATGAATGATGTGAAGAAGGTACCTCAGCCTGAGGCAGCATTCTAGGTACAAGCGGCACTTTGTGTCTGAGGGTTCTGCATTTACGGATTCAACCAACTGGATCAAAAATATTCTTAAAAAAAAAAGTATAGCAATAAGAATAATTTTAAAAATACAATATAACATCTGTTTACATGGCATAAGTAATGTATAGATGAATTAAGTATATGGGAGAATATGTGTAGGTTATATGCAATTACTACCCCATTTTGTATAAGAGACTTGAACACCCAGGGATTTGGGGATTGGCAGGGGATCTGGAATCAGTCTCCTGCAGATACCAAGGAACGACTGAGTAAGGTGCAGATAGCAGAAACAGAATGGAGGCAGTGGTAAATGGCTGATAAGTTGAGAAGAGCTGACCACAAGAGTCTTTGAAGATGGAGAGATTAGCACAAACACTGACATTGGTGAGGATTGTTGACTTAGAAGTTTTCTATTTGTGTAAACAGTTAACATATTCCTAAATGGCCCTCAAGGCCTTAAAAGTGTGCCTTCGAAATCAGGCAAAGGCACTGAACCTGAGGTCTCCATTCTGTACTGCTGTTTCCCTCCCTTCCCCCATTTCTGCTCTCAAAGCACCACACAAGCAAAGCCATTGATCTAGAAGTGTGGCACCAGCTGTTTCTCAGCATGACAGTGTGACCAGAGTGGGAGAAATGCATGAAAAAGAATTTCAGCAGGAAGAAACAGCTTGTCTGGGAGTTGGCAGATCTCTTATTGGCACAATACACACCATCATTTGTGTCACTTCAGTTGGATCCTGGCTAATTCTCACAGGAAGAAAACATGTTTCACAAAAGAAGGATGAAGTCACAGAAACATTTCTTTTCTAGAAGCTCTAAGAGAGATTTCACAGAACTGTGCAGAGAGAACCCACCAAAGTTAGAGACTGGAGCCTCAGGCCTATTTTTCAGTTTCTTTTTATTTTATTTTCTATTTTTCAGTTTCTAAGTGAAAATGGCTGCTTTTCTTGACTAAGTTTTCCCGTTTTTGTGAAGTTGGACTGATTTGCTGAATAGGACTAACAAGTATAAAAATCATTATAAATGTCAAACAAAAAGAATACAACAGCTATTTGGAAAAAGTACCATGTTTTCAGAACCTTTTAAGTTAGTGGTTTTTTATCCTTTAACTATTCAAGAACCTTTCTTTATCTATCTTCTCTCCATCCAAAATGTTTTGAGAACTTAAACAATTGGAATTATTTGAGCAATCTTTTTTACTAAATCAAAAATAGGTATGTCTGGAGAAAAGCTTCAGTTCAACTACTGTGAACTGTGAAGACTGTATGTGTCTTTTCTCACCAGAAAGAGAGTATAAGAGCTATTTGTAGATATCTTTGGTGCACAGAGAATGAAAGCTGGAACACATTACCAAAGAAGCAAACAGCTCCTTTCTGGAAATGTTCAGGAATTAAGCAGAAACTCTACTGTCTGTCATACATTAGGTGTGACATCTGTGGGAGGAGAATGCATTGATGCATCTCTCTCTCTTTCTCCCTTGCTTTCTACCCTTCTCTCCTTTCCTTTCTTTATAATAAATCCTCATTCCCTATTATCAGCTCATCTGTGCTCAAGAAACTCTATGCTGAACAACAATGTAACATCAGAGATCAGAAGCATGGTCTCTAAACCTGATTCAAATGCTGACTCTCCAGTTTATTTGCTGTGGCTTGTTACATTGGGCATATTACCTAACCCCTTGAAGCATGTTTCCTCATCTGTAAGCTAGGGAAAATTAATAATAGTATCTACCTCATTTAGTGGTTGGAAGGATTGCATAAGAAAGCACACACTACCTGGCATATAGTTATTCTATAAATATTTGCTGCTATTATCCTCCCTTCATTCCTTCCTGTCTCCTCTGCCTTCCTTTCTTCCTGTCTGACCTTTCTCCTTCTTCCTTTTCTTCTTTTCACTAGACAGAAGGGGTGCTAAGTCATTTAAAACACCATGTTCTCAAGAAGCGTACAGCCTAACTGAGTTGGTAAGAGAGCACATAGTCACTCACAGTACCAGTCAACATATACTAGAGGTATATGGTCAGTGCAGAATAAAGCATACATAGAGTGCTGTGGAAGTCAAAGCAGAAACATTAGCAATACGTTGGGCTAAGAGACTTGTTGATCCCCTTGAGAGCAGACTGCTTAACCCTGCCTTTCTCTGGCACTGACTGAGTATTCTCTGAGCCCTTATTCAACAGGTGAAGCACAAATCCTCCTGGCAGATGGGCAGAATGCCGCCTGTGGCAGCAATGGCAACAACTTCAGATACAAAAGACAGGCAAGTTAGAATGTCAGGAGGAAGTCACAGGGTAGGTGACTAACCCTGTATTTGAGTAGAGCAGGAAGAACTATCATTTTATATGAGGTGAACTTAGATTTTAGAAATAACAATAGTATGAAGTACTTATGGAATTTCAAGTCTCCCACCCACATAGCAGCTCAATGAACAACTTGCCCCTGTAATGCTTTCCTGGTTCAACTCTATACCTGTCTTGTCGGCAAGCTGATCATATGTTTCCTGTGTTGCAGATGAGCAGCTGAGGCAAGAGGAT
>PVKP010029808.1:0-28601 GCA_004027715.1 Plecturocebus donacophilus | reverse complement strand
CAAAGATCATTATATCTTCCCAGCACAGTTAACATTGACTTGGAGTCAATTGCTAAAGTCAGCATCAATAAACTATGGCCCAAGGACCAAATCTGACTCATCACTTGTTTTTATATGGTGCTGGAGCTAAAAATGACATTAATATGTTAAAATTGTTGAAAACAAAAAATACTTCATAAAAGAGATATTATAGGAAATTGAGTATTATAAGAAATTTCAGTTCACAGAAATAATGTTTTATTGGAACAAAATCATGCTCATTAGTTTATGTATTGTCTATTGGCTGCTTTGGTACTACAGTGGTGGAGTTGAGTTGTAGCCACTTAGAATCTATAGCCCAGACTAACCTAAAGTAGTCATCATCTGGATCTTTACAGAAAAGCTTGCTGAATTCTGGCTTTCTAGCTGATAATATTGTCTTGGAGCCACTAACTTTATAAATATTGTCAACTCATTTGTTTAAAACATCTCAGCTGGACTGAGCTGGTGAAACATGGGGACTGAGAACATCAATACTTGGTGGTGGTGTTATGAAGAGGCTTGTTCTGGTAAATTTTTCTTTGAAACACCGAGCCTTGACTTGTCATTTTCCAGTGCTTGTCATTAGCTTTATTTGCATTAGTACCCAATTAAGCATACTTTAACTGCTATATTCACTTGACTTGTCACTAATTATGCATGTCCCCAGATTGAAAAAAAATCATAGAAAGAAAGCAATTTGATATGACTAAAGCTATTAGAATTCAGTCAGTATATCCGAAGGTGATTTTACATGAAGAGGTATACGTAAGTTTCAAAAGATGAAAATAATGACTAGACAAATGCTTATGTATGTTCAGGAAGAAGCTAATTATACAAGTGTCTGCTGATATGTAAAATAAATTTATTCCCTCACTTTACTTTTTTTTGGAGCATACTTTCTTTCACATCTAATTTGGAGGAATTCAGTATTGAGTTACTTATCGAGAAAATAAAAAAAGTAATTAAGAAATAGGGTCAATTATATCTCAAAAAAGCTAAAAAAAATACGGTGAATCAGTTTGAAAAACAATGCTATACAAACTGGGAAAAGAGGAAATAATGTTTCAAATGACAAACATCTTGGTAATGTGGTCATTACCACTGTTACTAATAATTAAAATAATGATGATAATAATTATCATCCTTGTTATTTGTACAATGATTTTTCCACTTGAGAGCTCAAAGTACTAAACCACCTTATCATTTTTATCTCTACCTAGCTCATTAGGTTAGGAGGGGTCTGGACTTATTAACCTTGTTTTTCCTATGAAGAAATTAAGACAGATAATTGAATCTGTGAGTACAGGACTACACAATAAATGAGTTGCTGGCAGGGCTCAGAAATATAATCTCTTAATTATTTGTTCAAAGTATTTTTGACTGGATTCTCTTTCTTCTTTGTCCCATGTTATCTCTTTTGTCTTCTTCTAGCTACCAAGGAGAGTATACCACTAAAATAGTTGTGAGTAATGTGGGAAGGCTGGGTTCAGAAAAGGATTCACAGTGGTACTTTGGACACTGCAGTGATGTACATTCCATGAAAATACATGTATAATCTTCCTTAGTTTTTTTCATATTTAAAGAATATCTTATGTCTCTCTTTTTTTAATTCAAAAACCATAATGTTTGTTCTTAAAAAATCCACCGTAAAACAAACCCATAAATTAAAATTTATCTTTTATTTGTTATTCTGCTTCTTACTGAAAATAATTTGTTATGCCTTCTATATATTTTGTTACGCACACACATATATAGTTTTACTATTTATAAAAACCGAAACATGGAATGCATATTATTCTATAACTTTTTATTTTTATTTTTTTTTTTTTGAGATGGAATCTCACTCTGTGGCCCAGGCTAAAGTACAGTAGTGTGATCTCGGCTCACTGCAACCTCGGCCTCTTGGGTTCAAGTGATTTTCCTATCTCAGTCTCCTAAGTAGCTGGGATTACAGGCACACACTGCCTTAACTGGCTAATTTTTTTTATTTTTAGTAGAGACAGAGTTTCACCATGCTGGTAAGGCTGGTCTTGAACTCCTGACCTCAGGTGATCCAACAGCCTTGGCTTCCCAAATTGCTGGGATTACAAGTGTGAGTCACCGTGCCCAGCCTTATTCTATAACTTTTTAAATTAAAATGTATCATTAACTTTTTTAATGTTAATACATGAGACCTACCTCATTAGTAGGTCTATTTATATTTTTGTCTTAAAACTTACTGTAGAACAAATAGAACTTGTCTAATACTTCACAATTCTACATAACAGTTATATGCTTTTGATAATTTCATGTTTTCTACAAGCACACATTCATTTTCTTCATCTGACGTGTTTTGATATTAGCTGAGAAACCCTTCCCTCCCCGTATTCCCCCCAAAGTTTTGCTTACGTCTGTTACATGCATCTCCTTTCTTCCTCAACAGATGAATAGCAAGCATTCAGAGATGACAGAACAGGAATCAGTTTTGGATTTTTTTTTTGACACAGTTGCACATAAAAAGTAATCTCACTGTGGAGAAGTCTTTTTTATATTGCAGTAATTGCCATTGTAGGAACAGGTGTTTGGAATTCTACTCAAGGGAAAACTGGTGATGGAAAATGTTGAGGAGAGTAAGACAAAGCTTCCCTGGTTATGGCCCGTGAAAAATCACAGTAACAAGAGAGGAGACCAAGCAGAGTCCCTGGAGCCTTCCACTACAGCTCAGTGCTTTCCCCAGGGACAGGATTGTATAGCGATGATAACACCACTAACTTCTGTGCCAATGCTCTCTATTTTGTGTCCAGTCCAAGCCAGGATGTAATGATGGTGTGGCAGGGGCCAATATGATAATATCATCACTTCCTGATCCTATATCACCAGGAAACAGAATGTTCTTGATTTCTGTAAAGAAAAAGTATTTATTGTGAAATCCTTTGCTGTTTACACATTCATGATCTATTCCAGGTTCCAAAGTGCTTTAGATGGAATGGCTATCCTGACCCTTACTGATAGATGGAGAAATTGAGCTCAGAGTTTAAATGATTTGTCCAAGATGCAGATCTGTTAATAAAAGGGCTGAACTTAGAATCCTCCTTATTCTGATTCAACACCCAGCACTCCTCCAGGAGAATACCACATTTTCCTCAAGTCTTGCTGTAGCAGATAGCACTCTAGAAAAGAAAGTATAGCACATACTGGCATAGTAAATGCCTCAAGAAATACAAAATAACAGTATCATATTCAAATTCCTTAGTCATTTCTGACTTATTTCACATGTCTGGCTTTAGAGTTTCCTTGCCAAATATTATAACCCAAAGGGACAGCAACTTTATCAAACAAACAAAAATCACATGGATCAGTGTTTTTCAGTATTGTATTTTTGAAGGCAGAACAAATGGAAGAAGTTGAGGCAATCTCCTGCGGAAAGAATTTCCCGCAGCATCATTGAGGCTTAGAGGTAAATCTTAGCTCAAAACCTCAGGTTCTTTAGGAGGGGCCTCCGGTTGTCTCTGCTATGTATCCTCAAAGTTTGGTTTGGAAATAGATCAGAAAATTAGAGGAAGAGAATTAGCAACTTTATCTGAAATCTGGTATGCTTCAAGCTATAACACATTCAAAGGCTATTTAAGATTCTAGAATGCTAGAGAAAAGGCTTAAAATATTTTTGTAGCTCCCGCAGTGTCTAACTCTGTATCAAGTACATGGCTGGCTCAGTAAGTGATAGCTAACCCTTAGCATTGCACTTTCTACATGTCAGACACTGTTACGGGCCCTTTATGTGTAGCATTCATTTAATCCTCACAATAATTTTATGAGATAGGGATTACCACTATTGTCTGCCTTTTATGGATGAGGAAACTGAGGCACAGTACAGTCAAATAACTTACCTAGCAACAGGAGCCAGAGTCAGGATTGGCCTCAGCAGCCTGGGACCACGGTGTGTTCTAAACCCAGACAGTACATGACCCTCCAACTGAATGTCCTTTATTCCCAAGAAATATCTGTTTTGTCTAAGGAGTGGATGATTGTGTGCTCTGAAATAATCTATATATTTACTTTCTTCCTTAGGCCGGATGTGGCGAGGGCTAGGAAAAGAGTTTGTTGGGAGCCCTGGGTTATCGGCCTTGTCACCTTCATATCCCTGATTGTCCTGGCAGTGTGCATTGGACTCATTGTTCATTATGTGAGATATAGTAAGTATAAGCTGCCCTGGCATCATGTGATTTACCCTAAACATTTCCTCATACCTTCCTGTTTTCATTTGCCTCAGGCCTGTTCATTCATTACTAGGATTCATTTGCATAGCCTGTACAAAGAAATCTTTACCTGTTTTGTCTCTTATTTCATTCTCATAAGTCAAGGAGGATTCTTTTTTCTTTCTTTGATTTAGTGATGCTTCCTGCTGGGAACAGCATGCTCATTTGCGTCTTCCTCAATAAGCAGTAAGTGAATATTAATCAAGGATAATTCACAGGATAGCTAGAACCCAACGTGTTGAGTTGTTTGAGATCACAGGGCAATCACCTTGATTTAAAATAATTCTGGCCAGGTGCGGTGGCTCACTCCTGTAATTCCAGCACTTTGGGAGGCTGAGGTGGGTGGACCACTTGAGGTCAGGAGTTTGAGACCAGGCTGACAAACATGGAGAAACCCCGTCTCTACTAAAAATAAATTTTAAAAATGTAGCCGGATGTGATGGTGTGCACTTGTAATCGTACCTCCTGCGGAGGCTGAGGCAGGAGAATTGCTTGAATCCAGGAGGCAGAGGTTGCAGGGAGTTGAGATTGTGCCACTGAACTCTAGCCTGGGCAACATAGTGAGACTCGGTCTCAAAAAGAAAAAAAAAAACTCCAACTCATTGAAGTCCTGACATCCCAAAAAATCAATGATACAATCAAGGGTCGTAAAAAGGTAGGCTCTATTCTGTACCAGTAAGTTAAGAAAATAGTGATAGTGATGTATTGTTGAATAAGTGCCTATTTCTGTTATTAAAATCTCATCTTAGGGTACATTTTAGGTGATTAAAGGCGATAGGGTATGCTGAGAAAGCTAATTATAAAGAAGTTCACTCTGCGGTTATCAGGTACTTCATTGCTAGATGAACTGCTAGTTGCTATGTTATTAGAAAGGTCTCTAGAGTACTTCAGAACTGTTCTTCCAGGGTATCACAATCCTTCTGAAGTTTCCTTCTACTCTGCCTTTGGTTTTAATTACTTGACTCAACCATGACCTGTTAGTTTAATATCTCCCTCTGTTACTAGATTATGCTTGGAAGTTAAAGACACCATAATTATAGAAGATAATCACTTGATTCTAATTTAATTGGGACCTCACTGAAGTTGCTTTCCTCTAACAAGAAAGAGTAATCTATAAACTGGTTATCTTCCCTACTATCCATGCAAGTGTCATCTCAATTTCCAAAGCAAGATGGATCATTTCTGGATAGCTTAAAACAAAGATTTTTTTTTGGTAGAATTTGCCTACAGTCAGGTCTTTAAATTTGGAATATCTGCATTTTAATAACGATTTTTCTGTAGCATACTTTATTATTTTTTGCAATGGAGTCTTACTCTGTTCCCAGGCTGGAGTACAATGGCTTGATCTTGGCTCACTGCAACTTCTGCCTCGTGGGTTCAAGCGATTTTTGTGCATCAGTCTCCCGAGTAGCTGAGATTACAGGTGTGTGCCACCACACCCAGCTAATTTTTTTATATTTTTAGCAGAGACAGGGTTTCACCGTATTGGTCAGGCTGGTTTTGAACTCTGACCTCAAATGATCTGCCTGCCTTGGCTTCCCAAAGTGCTGGGATTACAGGTGTAAGCCACTGCACCAGGACTGGAGCACACTTCAAATAAATATGAATTGCTGAAATAACTTTATAGTTTTACAGTTCTGCTGAGTATATTGAATCCTATTTTGTTGTAAGCATGATTATTTGTCTCCATGGATGCCTAGGACTGTTTTACACTTTTTTCTATCTAGAATTCATTCAGAATCTTGGCACCTGTCAGTTGTTAAATGTTTATTGAATACTGAATGATAAAATTGAATGAATCATACCTACAATATTTTCTTGGACCTTATTTTGGCTTGTCTGACTTCACAAGGAATTCTTAGTAATACTAGGGGCTAATCACCTCAGTGAGAGAAAATGTCCCTTACTACTTCTCCTTTGCCTCTTCCCAAGCCAAGTTTTATAAGATTCATAATCTTACTCATATGTGTACAGTGAAAAGTTGGCAAGAATTTTTTCAGTAACCTATTCCTGAATCCTGTTGTTTGGATGATCGGTTGAGTAATATTGAACACACAGCTTCCACTGCCCACACAGTACACCTGAACAAACAGTGACTCTTGTGATGTGTGTTACTGTCTTCTACTGGTGACCTGCTTTCTGTTTTGGGACATAAACTAACAGAGTGGTTTTGGCAGATGAACATTTAGGAGCTGGCATGCCAGAATAATCAAACCAAAAAAAATTTATTACAGAAATAGATAGATACAGATAAAGGTAAACCGATTTGGAAAAACATCATTTTGATTCTCATTTCATAAAGCCCAGGACAACATAGGATCCTGTGTATAGTTTGCGTCTGGGACCTTTGTGGGTACGTTTCTGCCCCTCTGTGATTTGGATGTCAGAAGATGACTCTGTTATAAGCAACATCATTGCAGATTATAGAATCACAAACCTGCTAGAAAATTACCAACAAACTCATGTTTATCCTTATTTTTAACTTTTCTTTTAATATTCCCAACATATTTTAGTAACTACTCATACCATATATTTACGGAAGCTAGTAATATGTTTTAACAGTGACATGCTTAAGTCTACAGAGAAAAGTAAAATATTGAGCATAGTTAATAAGTTGTTAATTTGTTGAAAGCATAATGAAATTGCCAATATTTGACCAGTTTTGATCTGTACTAATGGCAATTTTAAATCATTCAAACTAGTAAGTCAAAAAACTTCATTTAAGGTTATAGAAGGTTCTACTACCATTCTGTCTAGAACCTTGCTATTTAATGTGTGATTAGCTACCAGAAGCATCAACATCACTTGGGAGCTTGTTAGAAATGCGAACTCTTGAGTCTAACTTTAGATCTCATGTACCAGAATCTACATTTTAACAGGCTCCCTAGGTGGTTCATCTTTACATTAAAGTCTGAAGCAGAATTCTAGAAGAATGGATACAACTACACAGAATGTTATAGTTAACCATGAGGCAGATGTTAAAAAATACAAATGTAATAGAACAGTAGTTTACAGAGATAGTTTGAATTATTTCTCAGTATTTCAATAACTTTAAAACCTTACTTGAAGTTATGTATATTTCCAGATACCTGCCTGAATTTCATGTCACCCTGGCCATTCAGAGAAAGGGAGGTAAGGAAGGATGGAGGAAAAGCAAAACCTTTCAAGTTCTTCACTTAAGTCTCTAATGCTTTGGAGACTGAACTTTCTGTGTCTTCCGCCTGCCATCCATCTCTTTTATCCATCATCAGTCCCTCCCCAGCCCTTGTCAGAGTCTGATAACAGCTTCTCTCTCTGTCCCACCAAATCCTCTGGATGGCCAGGGTGTTTTCTTGAAATTTACCAGTAGTTTTTTGCTTAACTTTTATGTAGCGTAAGATTTCTCCTCTAGCTTCAGTTAGTGGCTTTTTTTTTTCTACTCTAAGAAGCAGCATGTGAAATAATTCTGTACTTTAGAAGTTAGTCCTGGCTATGTCATGTTGGGGATGGGCAAATTATTTACATTTCTAAGACTGTAGTCTGTTAAATGTAGATAATACTACCTTTTAATAACATGGAGTTATTGTTAATTAAATGAGATAAACGGATGCACCTGGGACACTGGTGTTCAGTGTTAGTTTCCTTTTCTTCTGGGGTTTAAGTGAAGAGGGAAAGAATAGGAAGGTAGAGAGGAGGAGAGAGACGGTGATTGGATGAGCCACACTCTGCTTTCCTATAGTAACAATATACGATTGTCTTGATCACCAGTGTATTTCTAATGCTTGACACAGTGTCTTTCGCTGAAAAGTGGCTGACATTAATATTTGTTGAATGAATACATGAATTTTCTGAGGATTGTGTGCTTGCTTCATGCACTGGAGGGTAGAGGAAAAGTTATGTGACATTAACTTTTCAGCGAGTCAAAAATGTAGGTTGCTTAAATTGCATGCAGAAGGTAGAAACAGTGGCTAAAGAGCAGACAAGCCAACCCCTGTGGTTAGTGGGAAAAAAATAAATGAAGTGGCAAAGGAGTCAGGTGAAACCGAATAGTGTCCTTGGAAGGTTATGCCAGGTGGCAACTTTAGCTCACTAAACTTCTATTTACTGAATCCCTTGCATTTTAACTCCTCATCTTCCTTTTCAGCCAAAATAAAATTTCTCAAACTAGAGTTCTTGTGGCCAGAATTGATGTGTGGTTGATAGAAGGAAAAAGAAAATCTACATTTGGAGTATAAAAATGTAGTGAGCCTTGGGAGGCTTCTGAATCCATCCCATTTTGTGTGCTCAGATGGCGTGACTTGCTATCTCTTGTGGCTTACTTAGGAATGAATAACATGTGAATAATCAGCACACTGCTCCAATGAGGTACTTGTACAATACTCCAGGAACACTAGGCATTTCTTACAGCTTTCATACTCTAAATCACATGATGATAAATGTTGTTGTCTTCTATCTCGCAATGACTATGAAACCTGGGGCAGGATGATGATGATGACCTGTGCCAGGAGCATTCCTTCCTGTTTCAGTGTTCTAGCAACCACCAAGTGGGGGAAATAAGTATGCTTTACACACGTCTGATAAAAATTATGATAGGGTTTTGCCTTTTTCATTGTAGATCAAAGGAAGACCTACAATTACTATAGCACATTGTCATTTACAACTGACAAACTATATGCTGAGTTTGGCAGAGAGGCTTCTAACAATTTTACAGAAATGAGCCAGAGACTTGAATTAATGGTAAGCAATTTTTCATCCACTTCTAGTGCATTTGGTGTCACTTATTAACATATTTTTTAGCATCCTAGCTTCTAAAAGATCCATTTAACTACTGATCCCTGTGTATTTGCAAAACGAAAAGAGGCTCTAACCCAAAGAATATAAAACAAAATGGACGATACATCACTTAGCAGAATATGCCTCACAGGGATGAACCAAAGAAACTTTAGCTATTCAATCAAGTCCTTCTTATTCACCTTTCCTTAGCTGGTGCTATACTCTTGATCAGCAGAGTCCAGAAATTCTGTAAATGTTAGTGTGGCCTAAAATATATTTGTTGTATCCTAGACTTTCTAAAAAAGAGGCCCTGAGCAAAAGATTGCCAAGATTGAAACTATTTGGGCACATACCTAAATAGTCTGTTAGTTTTTAAAAAATATCTAACCTTCATTCAGCTTTTGGTACATAAACCTGTAGTAAATCCAAAGATAGGCAACTCTACCCTTAACACATCAACGTTCATCCTGAAGGATGAATAAAATACTTAAGAAACTGGAAAAATTAGCAGCATGGACCAAAAGAACAAGCGCCTGAGTGGTAAGTTCTTATCATTATCAGATTAATTAAAGGATAATTTAATTAATGTTTTATGGTTATCTGTGAAGTAATTTGTGGTATAATGTGATGGAAAGAACACTGAGCTGAGAGCTGGGAAGTACATGTAGCTCCACTGGTATCTACTGGCTAATGATACATCACTTGGAATTTCACTTTATCATTCTGGACAAAGTTCCTAATATGAAAATTAAGCTATTAGATTAGATAATTTCCAAATTGTCTTCCATTTTCAATAACCTGAATAAGAATAAAAATGACACCCTGGAAATTGTCCAGTAGACAGAGCCTGGGGATTTGGCCACCTTGCTGAGACAGAAGTTGAATCCTGTTTGCATTTGCACTTGTGAACACCAAATCAGGGAAATATTTGAATAAGCTCTTCTCTAAGGCTAAATACATATGTAAAATGAAGGAAATGAAATGGAACTAAAAAGATCAAGAAGAGATGTCACTATTCCCCTTGTTTTTTCATGCCAGTCCATCAGATAAATTTTATTTAAGTAAATAAAATCCAGACAGATTTAAATCTAAAGGAATATACATAGGACTCTTTAACGCCTGTAAAATTAATAATAGTTTTGAAGTTACTGGACAAAAATTAACCCTTAAATAAAAATTTTCCTGTGAATATTGTCAACCTATTCAGAGGACTTATACTATTTGCCTTTGTCTCATAATTGCAGGAATTGCCTTGGATAAAAAAATTCAGGAGTTAATAAAATGTAAGAAAGAATAAAAAGGCTCATTGCTTCTATTAATCACCAGCATGTAGTAAGTGTTTAGTACTTATCCACATACTGAAAACAAGAAACCCTTGAAGTGTTTCCTTACATAAACTCCTAATTAAATATGAAGTTGCCTAGAATTCTTATTTAGAATAACAACAAATATCTCTGCAAAACAGATTCATTCACTTTAGTAGAGTGAAATTCACAGATGTGTTAGGCTAAGTATCCCAGTTCATCTGGGCCTTTCTAAGAGCATTTGAGTGCTGAACTGGTTGTACATTATGCCAGGATACTTGACAACTTTATCACTAGGTTTGGGAAGTATTTGACATGGTCATGCACTCATTCCTATGATCCAAGTAGTATGTGGCAGAATTATTTCATTTCCTTTGTCTATGTCCAGTAAAAGTTCTTATCTCAGGGTAAAAATACTCACTCTTAATTTTGAAGAAACAGCATGTTCATTTTCTTTGGTCTCTTTCTAAGTGTTAGTATAGCAGATGTCACTTCTAGCCCCACTGAGGTTCCCTACTCCTATCATTCCTAAGACAGAGTTCAGTTGAAATCACTGAGAAAACCACAGTAGATTCCTCAGGCTTCCTCAAGTTCAGCTCACTGTGAAATGTCAATGTTTTTGTTGTGTTTTGTTTTTTAATTTTCTAAAAAGCTTTAATTTGTGGAATTTCAGAAAGTTGTTCTTGCTGACATATTTTGAATATTTTCCAAACAGGTGAAAAACGCATTTTATAAAACTCCGTTAAGGGGAGAATTTGTCAAGTCTCAGGTTATCAAGTTCAGGTATGTAAATCTGAATTGCTGACTTCTAAATTTCAAGTTGAAGCTGTTAATCTGCTGAGCAATGAATATAGGTTGAAGACCTAAAGATATAAATCAATTTAACAAACATTTGACACTGTCCTGTGTAAGTCATGGGTTACAAAATCCCTTATTCATTCTTTAAATCCCAGGGTAAGCATTTGCAAGACGATTGCCAGGGACAGAGGTATAATTGGTGCCTATGCTTTAAAACTGTTTTCTGGAAAACTTACTAAGTACAGATAGGGCCTTAACACACATCTTTGGTTTAATGGTAAGTAGCGCCCCATGTGAAACAGTACAGCAGATCAAGTTTGTTTTTAGCTCTTCTTTCTCTTCACTTTTCTTTACTTTCTTCTATTTCACCCCTCTATTTTCTTTCTTCTATTCCACCCCTCTATTCTGTAGCTGAGAAGATTTCATCTGTTAACCAACCATTGATAAATAGGTTTAGAACATAATATTAAGAAAAATATTATATAAGAATTTTCAATAAGATATTGCTATGATACAAATTATTTGTATTTAAAAAAATACAAGAACTATTTCCATTGAAAAAACTCTAAAGTTTCCTACCATTCTATTACTTAGCTGATATCTCTAAGGCATTACTTTGATCACTGTCTTCTAAAAATTCTGTACTCTAGGGTGTTTGAGATAGTGTCCTTTCTTGGGTCTGCAACTACTTCTGTCATCCTTAAATTTCACCTCTCAAAGGGACCTCATTCACTCACATGGCCTCACATGCTATTGAAATGCAAGTTTCTATCTCCAGTCTGAACTAATTTTCTGATTTCTATAACTGTATACACACCTCCATGTGGAAGTTCCACAGAAAATTCCCTAACTCAGGGAGAATCCAATCACAAAAATGAGAAACTTAGAAGTCATCAAACACTCCTTCCTTTACTGGGCCCCTTACACCTTATGAATAACTAAGTTCTACTAATTCTATTTTCCCAATCCCATTTAATTTGCTACCTCTTTATTCCAGTAATCTTCTACTCATTATTCCATCTTCTGTTACTGCAATAGTGAGAAGAGCAGGTGTATTGGAAGGATGAAGCCAATTTTGGAGGTGTTAAATTTACATGCTAAGGGACCATATGAACCTGAAAAATGAGTGTGACTTGGTAGAAGAAAATGGAACTGAGCAGAAGATAGAAATTTGCTCATGATCAACCAAAATTTTGAAAGCATGGGTGTAAATTTATCAGAGAAAAAATAATGAAAGGGAATGAAAAGGACAATAAAGAAAGCTTGAAGAACAACAATATTTAAGGAGATGGAAGGAATATAGGAACCTTAGATGTAGGGAAAGAGCAGGAGAGTAGAAAAAAGAGGCACCACTGATGCAAAAGATAAAAATTTCAAAGACAGTGTGGTTGGCATTGACAAATACTCCTTACTGAGTAATATAAATACTGAAAAGAATCCACTGGCTATGTCAACTATGATACTTGGATTGTTATTTATTTTCCTGTCTTGAAAACAGTGCTATAATTAACATGTTTATAGGTATGTCATTACACAAATGCATGAGCACATTTGAATATTTAATTTCTAGTGAAAATGCTGTTAGAGAAGACAGATTCAAACTTCTAATAGTTAAAAAACTGCCCTCTAAAAATAAGATTCTAATTTATATTCCCACTTCCAGTTTATGAGAATAGTGGTTGATGCATTATATAGTGAAGAGTAAGATTCTTTTGGAACTGACTATGAAAAGGAGTGGGTAAAGTAGCTGGCAGGATGATTCCAAGGTAGTAATTCATACAAATAGCATTAAGATTAGTTAATGCTCTGTGTTGAAAATACAGTCACATGAAATCAGTACGATTGGTAAAGCATTCTAATATCTTTAGGATTAGAAGTTGTTTAGGATAGCCTGAAGATTGTTTAGACTATTAATAGTCTAGTGGCTATTAATATAAAGACTATTAATAGTACTAGATTGTACTTAACTAGACCTTTTGATGGTAAGAGACACCATGAACAGACTAGCTGACTATAAGAGAGGCTGAATTTATGGTTCTTCACATAGTAAACAGTAGCAATATAGAAGGAAACATTTATGGATTTATTTTATGTGTGCATTTTATATAAGTGATAAAGAAAAAAGCAGATTGTGATATTACCCTTCTTTTCTTTTTTCTTTTTTTATGTTTTACCTCCCTCCCTCCCTTCCTTCTTTCCTTTTCTCTTTTCTTTCTTTCTTCCCTCCCTTCTTTCCTCACTTTCTTCCTCCCTCCCTTCCTTCCTTCCTTCCTTTTTTCTTCCTTTCTTTTCTTTCTTTCTCTCTTTTTTGGCCCATAGTCAACAGAAACATGGAGTGTTGGCTCATATGCTGTTGATTTGTAAATTTCGCTCTACTGAGGATCCTGAAACTGTAAATAAAATTGTTCAACGTGTTTTACATGAAAAGCTGCAAGATGCTACAGGACCCCCTAAAGTAGATCCTGCATCAGTTAAAATTAAAGGTGAGTTAACTTATCTTATTTATTTATTTTTTATAGAACAGTTTCATGTTAGGTTTGATCTTGGCCCTCATTATAAATTTTATTTTTGATGTCGTTTAATTCTGGGTTCTTAATATCAACAGTATATTCCTTTGGAACTAAATTGGTCCTAATGATGTATTTTAATTTCTAAAACTACCCTAAACTTAGGCCTGTTATGCAAGCTGTTTATTAACTCCTGAGCAGTTTTCTTTATATTACACTTTATACTTGGGCTATATAATCCAATTATTGATGAATAAAGTGGCTTTGTATTTTCCTCTTCTTTTTCTTGCTATTTTCATTTTATGTTGAGCATATGATATACAGAAAGGTTCATGCCATTTACACATTTGTTTACAAATGTCATTAATATACCTTGCTATAGTTTCTTCCCTTAAACTTTTCACCAGTGAAACATTTATAGTAAACTTATTTGGTATATTTACAACTATAAATGAAAAATTTAGGTAGATTTTTGTTGTTCTTGTTGTTATTGTTTCTAGGGCCACATAGGACAAAACAAGTGATGATAGGTCCTCACAATTAGAAAATGAGAAATATGAGATCCTCATTGGAAATTAAGGTCTGGCTAAGGGCTGGGTCACATGTTACAGAACAGGGCAGGTCTATAGAAATACTATGTGGGCACAAGTGTAGTGTTACATTTTCTAGAAGTTACATTAAAAATAAAAATAAACATGTAAAATTAATTTCGATAATTTGTATATTTAATACAATATGTCCAAAGTATTATCATTTAAACAAATGGTCAATGTAGAAATTATTTATCAAATATTTCACATTTTTTGTACTAAGACTCTGAAATATAGGGTAAATTTTATATTGATAGTACATTTCAGTTTAGACTAGCCACACTGCAAGAGGTCACTGCCACATGTGGCTAGAGGTTGCAGTAATGGAAACTAGAGAATGGGGACAAGTAGAGAGAAAGAATGCAAAGTGCGAATACAAAATCTGACAGATCCAAGCAGACGCCTAAAGTGGGCCAACCAACCCACTTGCTTAGGAAGGAGGCTTCAGTGGTTAGGGACAGACACATAATTTATGCGCCCTGGCATAAAATGAGAGTGCCAGACCCTTTTTCAAAAAGTAAGAAAAAAATGCTGTTAAAAGTACAAAAATCTAAAACTTTTCTTACTTTCCTAATCTCTCTCTTGACTTTTCATGATGCTTTATTTTCTTTCTTTTTTTTTGAGACAGTCTTGCTCTGTCTCCCAGGCTGGAGTGCAGTGGCACAATCTTGGCCGTCACTGCAACCTCAACCTCCTGGGTTCAAATGATTCTCCTGCCTCAGCCTCTTCAGCAGCTGGAACTACAGGCGCACGTCACCATGCCCAGCTAATTTTTGTATTTTTAGTAGAGACGGGATTTTATCCTATTGGTCAGGCTGGTCTTGAACTCCTGATCTTGTGATCCACCCGCCTCAGTCTCCCAAAGTGCTGGGATCACAGGCCTGAGCCACTGCTCCTGGCCTCATGGTGTTTTCGTTTGCTGATTGTTGTCATTCTAAGAGAAAAAAATTAAATTTGTAGATTACTAATGTGAGTTTAACTGTTTATATCACACAGTGTCTGTCTAAATGCATTATAGATACATTTAACTTGTATTTCAAATCACGGAAATTATGCAACTATATTTCATAGCTTATACATACATGTTTTTCATTTTTGTCAGCTCAATGGAAATAGTACAAAAGGCTAAGGCCTCTTTTTATTTTCCTGGTTGACATGAGCAAATTCTACCAACACTCTCTACCTTCAGCTTATTGAAGTGTGAGGAAGGACTAGAAGGAAAAGGATATCTGGGTTTCCCTATCTTTCTCTTTCTATGCTATTATTTTCAGCAAAAGCTGCTGGCTAATACACAGAAGAAACAGAAGCAAGAAAGGATGTGACAGCATCTTTTGTTCTTTTGTGTTTATTAGAATGCCATTGCCTTTACTCTGGGTTCTAAGCAAGTTTTGGTTCAAACAGAAAACATGGTTTCCAGGAGATGTCAGTGCGACTCTGCTTACTTAGTGGAAGGGATAGCACACTTATCTTGTACTTGCTTTGAGTCTTGCTGAGCCCCTGTTCATTGTGGGTCCACTAGAATTCTAATTTCACAGGGAGTTGTGAATAATATATGCAAACGGGGTGGGAAGAAACCATGGACACACTTATTGTACATGTCTTCTCTGCTCACACTATAATTTACTATCCTATTAAACTTAATTTTCAAAAGACAAGTTACAAGATAAAATCACTAAGAATGTTAAATGAGCAACAGCAGAGCATTGTACCAAGCACAAGGCCATTGTGAGTGTGCCACCCAGTGCAGATGTATAAGTCACTCATGAAGCCAATCTTGTCAGTAGTATCAATACACAAAGCTTGAAATTCTCCTAGGAAGAGCTTGAGATAGAGAACAGACTATTTGAAACAAAGAGATCAGAGGTGGTCCTTTTAATATTAACCAATAATAAGTTGTAAATTCTTCCTTATTTTTGCCATTTTCCCCACAAGTAGCCAGAATAAATGAAATCAGAAAGAAGGCTTTCTATAATACAGATTTCCAGTTCATTCATACTATTAAATACTAAAGAAAAAATTAACACTAATATTTTTGCTTTTAGAGCTTCCATCCTTCTACACACAGAGAATAGTTTTGGTCATTAGAATTCTGCTGAGTTGGGAAGTTTGAGTTTAGAGTTTTATATACCTATTGGCTAGACTAGTGTTTGCACAGGGTTTGAGACTGACTAGTGAGAAGTCAACAAACTAAGGGGTCATTGGCTGGAGTTGAATGTCAATTTGAGGGCAGATTGTCTTTCCAAAATGTTAGCAGAAAGAAGACTTCAAAAGGATAATACTGTTTTTAACTGTGAGTGAGTACAAATTTATGGACCTGCTACTCAGGTAAATGGGACTATGCTTAGAAGCTTAATAATGTAATATGAAAGAATGGTTAATAAAAGTATTATTACATTTGGGGAATCAATACTATGGTTTAGAGCAGTATTTCCCATGGAGGGGCTGTGGACTACCTGCATTTTATTTACTGATATAAAATCTATATTCTTGAGCTTCAACACAAAACTATTGAATTAGAGTTACTGGAAAGAGAAATAGGAGTTTACATTATAAATATGCTCCCTACGTGATTCTTACCCTCATTAAAGTTTAACACATCTTTCACATTCTTTCCAATGTGACGATCATACAATGTCTTTGACAAACTAATTGTGTTGCTTTCTTTATATTCTCTAGATACTATTTTGTAATAAAATCAAACAGCCTTTTAGTATTTGAAATACTTGGATGCATAGTGTAATTTTGGTGTGCTGATCTTATTCTCTTTACCATTTCTGTGTATTTCAGAAATCAACAAGACAGAAACAGACAGCTATCTGAACCATTGTAAGTTTAATATATTTTTCAAATGGCATTACATGAATGTAAAAAGTTAACACTGTAGGTCATTTAGGTTTACTTTGTGTTGATATTATAGGGGCAGAACAGATAAAGTTTGAGGAATTTGTGTACAGTTCATGGTTCTTTATCATATCTTGGAAACACACTTTATTAGTAAAGAATAGCAAAACTGAAATAATTTCCAAGTGGATGTATGAGAGCCTGTGGCAGATGTGTCATGGAAGTGAGTTGTATAGCTGTTAAAAAAGAGGCATGAAATGTTTACTTATCAATATTCTATTTGTAGATATCTATAAGGTAAAACAAATCTATATGCTGTGTTTTCCAGCTAGAGGCAGAAACTTATTGTCACTATATCCTAGATTAAATCTTCTTGATGTTGTTAATCCTATGTCATGGAAATTATGGAAAGTGCAGGAAATTATGGGGTTGGAGTATATTTTAATAAAATTACTGAAGAAAATAGATAATATTGTCACCTAAATTTTGAAATTGCTGACTCTAGGCCTAATACTTTTCTTCTCCTATAGCCGAGTACCCGACCGTGATCTACAGTATACATTCCATAGTTATGGGATTTTTGCACATTACATTTCTCTTAAAAAGTGGAAGAAAATGTGCTACTTACCAGCTCATACAGTTGTTTAATTTCTAAAATTAACTAAACCAAAACCAAAAGATAATCTCATTACAGAAATAGCATATACTCTTGCCACCAATATTTACTGGGAATCTACCACGTGCTAGCACTGTGTTAGGCAACAGGGATTCAAAATGGATAAGATATACTCTACCTAAAGCACCTCATACTCTAATGGGACTAGATGCATGAGACTAATTTGTGAACACATCATTCTTAAACAACAGTTCTTAACTAAGAGAAATATCGTTGGCCCATCTATCATGCCCCACTGCGGCATTTTTGTCATGAATATAGGAGGAGTGCTACTGACATCTACTATATGTAGGCCAAGGTGTTATGGTACACAGAACAGCCCCCTACAACAAAGAATCAAATGGTTCAACATGTTAGTGGTGCCAAGGTTGAGGAACCTTGTCATAAACAATGTCGATATGTATATACACATAAGCACACACACACAGTGTGCTTGTTATACACATAGACATGCACACAGAGTGTGTTTTTTAAATTATTATTATTTTGGAAGCATCAAAAAAGTCATAACTAATCCAGATTGGTGACAGGGGAGTTAGAGAAAGCATCCTAGAAGGGGTAACAACTGATATAAATTTTACAAAATGAATAGGAGTCACTGATACTATTGGAGCACAAAGTAGAAGAAATTTGGGACATAGTAACACAATTCGATGCTTAAAACAACTGCTAATTAATGTACCCACCAATGTACTCCTTACCCCCAAACTCTTTTGCAGGCTGTGGAACACGAAGAAGTAAATATCCAGGTCAGAGTCTTAGAATCGTTGGTGGCACCGAAGTAGAAGAGGGTGAATGGCCCTGGCAAGCTAGCCTGCAGTGGGATGGGAGCCACCGCTGTGGAGCAACCTTAATTAATGCCACATGGCTTGTGAGTGCTGCTCACTGCTTTACAACGTAAGTCTTGAACCATGAGAATGAGTGGGAGTGAACAAAGTGCACTGGGTTTTGGCAAGAAAATATCTTATGAATTTTGGGAGATATGAGTTTAGCATAAATTAAAAATAATGTGTATATCACAAAAAATGGAAAATTTATAAACATTAGTAAGAGATTTTAAAGTCTGGAAATGGAAATGGAATTTTGATTCCATTTCCATTGATTATAAATTTGTAGATAAATAATCTTTTGATAAATATACAATAGTTTCTCAAAGACAGTAGGAATTTTAAAGTCATTTTTGGACTTTGAATTTGATGTCAAACAGAAGTGCTCTATCTCTCTGCTGAGTATCTGAATCAGAGATGGAGTCTGGATAGGTTGTAGGTTTGACCCTAAGGGGGATATTTCACATGGTAAGAAAAAGAATTAAATATGAAGAATTAGAAGAATTATATAATGACGATATGAAGAATTTGGAAATAGCAAATTGTACAAATGAGTAGATTGACTAATTACATTGCAAGAAATGGAGGACCCTTCAATCTATTGTCAAAATGTCCATAGTACATGAAATAGTAATACCTCGTTAAATTATTGTGTGGCCTTTATGGCTTTCAGAGAAATGTGTATATTTGTGAGTGGGGCACATAAGGCACATAGAATATATTCATTTCTCTCATTATGTACAGGGTACTTTCCATAGGTCCTTGGAGTCACTGATATCCAGAAATATCAAAAAGCCCTGGAATTTGGAGTGGATGACTTGGCTATGGAGTGGCATTTATATTATAGGAAATGGTGGCTTTTTCACCTGGTCAGAACCTTGCACCTTATTCTCAAATTGGAAAGAGTTCTATACATAGAAACTGTAAAAAGAAAAAAAAACTACACCTGTAGACTAAATTATTTAATATAAATTATTAGACTGATAGCACTGGTAAAAGAAATTTATTCTTCATTTTTTTCTCCCCAGATATAAGGACCCTGCCAGATGGACTGCTTCCTTTGGAGTAACAATAAAACCTTCAAAAATAAAACGTGGTCTCCGCAGAATAATTGTTCATGAAAAATACACACACTCAACACATGACTATGATATTTCACTTGCAGAACTTTCTAGACCTGTTCCCTACACAAATGCAGTACATAGAGTTTGTCTCCCTGACGCATCCTATGAGTTTCACCCAGGCGATGAGATGTTTGTGACAGGATTTGGAGCACTGCAAAATGATGGTGAGCATCTGAAGAGAAACTCAAGTCAAAGCTAAATTGATATTTTACGGCATTTAAAGAATGAAATGCCATTATGCCAAAATATGTTAATTGCTTGGTCATATGACCTGGACCAAGTCAGGCCCTAAAAGTGAAGTAAGTAACTTGGAAGACACACAGATTCCTTCCTGCTTAAGTTAATATCAAGTAATTTGCTACTACTACAGTCATAGTACTGCTAAGATGTCTGAAAATGCAAATATGTCTCCTATCCATGAACTTTTCTTTGAGAATTAACCACTTTAGAGATTAGCAATCAATAATATACCCAATTCTGAAGATTGGAGAATCATAAAGCCACCATTCTCCCCTACTGAAATCTCCTTCTAATCTTAACAATGGAACGTACATTGTTTAGATAACTTGTGGTCCTTTCCTGGGCACTTAATGTTTTACTTAAAGTAGTTTGGAACAAATTATATTCCCAAATATTACTGTTCTAAAAATATGTATTCTAAGACTCTGTATTACCATTTTTTTCTTTCTTTTCTCTTTTTCCTTTTTGAGGCAGAGTCTTGCTGTTGTTGTCCAGGCTGGAGTACAATGATGCGATCTCGGCCTAACTTTTCTACTTTTGGTAGAGACGCTGTTTCACCATGTTGGCCAGGCTGATCTCAAACTCTTGACCTTAGGTGATCCACCACCTCGGCCTCCCAAATGCTGGGATTACAGGCATGAGTCACTATGCCCAGCCTGTATCACCATCTTATTCATAGTTATGAACACTTTTTCAGGTTTATAAAATACATGTACGTCTACAAATACAAAGACTTCTTTTTCTTTTAGGCACCAGTCAAAATCATCTTCGACAAGCACAGGTGACTCTCATAGACACTGCAACTTGCAACGAACTGCAAGCTTACAATGGCACCATAACTCCTAGAATGTTATGTGCTGGCTCCTTTACAGGAAAAAGAGATGCATGCCAGGTAAAGTGTTTTGCCTATTAGTATGCTGTGTAATTTGTTGTTTACTTTTCTTTGAAATAATTATATATTTACAGGAATTTGCAAAGATAGTACAGAGGAGTCGCAACCTCTCACCCAGTTTTCTCCAATGATTACATCTCCCTTAACTATAGTTCAATATAAGATCTGGGAAATTGACAGTGGTATAAAGTATATGTCTAATTCTATGGCATTTTATCACATCTGTAGAGTTGTGTAACCACCACTGTAGTTAAGATGGAGAACTATTCTATCACCACAAAGATCTACCTCAAGAGTAACACTTTTTTCCCTCCTCCTACTATCTCTAACATCTGGCAATCACTAATTTATTCTCCATCTCTATAAGATTGTAATTTTCAAAATGTTGTGTAAATAGAACAACAGTAGCTTTTTAAACAGAAATTAATTTTGGGCAATCTATTGGTATTTTTGGCTTTTTTTGTAGAAAAATTTTAGTGATTCTTCTAAGTTATATAGATGTGTGCATAAATATATATTTATTTATATATCCATACATAACTTATCACTGTGTATGTGTATTGAAATTTTACTAGTTTTGGTGGGGTATAAATAGAAAACTCACTTCCCCTTAAATCCCTTTACTCTTCCCTCTTTAATATTAAATATTAATAAATATAAACATTAAATAATAAGCATTAAATATTTGCTTTATATTTTGAGAACCACAGAGGACAATATTGTGCTTTGACTGTGAAATGTAATTTAGAAAACATAAGAGGAAAAGGAAAGACTATTTGCCTGTAGATTTGTTCTTTACTCTTTCCTGATTCCTTTTTTAAAAAATGTCATTTCTGTTTTAGGAATTTTCTTTAGCCACTCTTTTAGTATAGGTATGCTGGTGAAAAATTCTCTTAGATTTTCTTTGTCTCCAAAAGTCTTTATTTCTTCTTCATAACTGAAGCATAATTTTACAATTTGGCACTGACAGTTCTTTTTTTTCAGCACTTAAATCATTGCCCCTGTATTTTCTGCAAGGAATTCGCTGCTATTAGAATCATTTTGTTTTTCCCCAATAGATGAGGTGTCATTTCTCTCTTGCTGTGTTCAAGAATTTTTCTTTGTTTTTAGTTTTCAGAAGTTCGATTATGTGTCTTGGCTTGGATTTCTTTGGGTTTATCCTGTTTGAGGTTTGCTCAGTTTTTTGAATATGGAGGTTTATATCCTTTGTCAAGTTTGAGAAATTTTCCGTCATTATTTCTTAAAATACGTTTTCAGTCCCATCTTCTTTCTTCTTACCTTCTGGAACTCTAACCACAGCAATGTTTATTTTGTGTTATAGTTCCAGAGTTTCCTAAGCTTTTGTTTATTTTTTTTCCACTCTATTTTCTCTCTGTTGTTCAGATTGGGTAATTTCTATCAACTTATCTTCAAGTTTAGTGATTCTTTTCTCTGTCTCCTCTATTCTTCTGTTAAGCTCATCTAGTGAGGTTTCAATTTTGCTTATCATATTTTTTAGTTCCAGGGTTTTTCTTTGATTCTTCTTTTTATATTTACTATTTCTTTGTTGACACTTCCTATTTCTTTTCATTCATTTTAAACATGGTGGTAATCAGTCATTGAGAAATATTTATGATTGCTGCTTTAAAATCTTTGTCAAATAATTTCAACATTTGTATTATCCCAGTGTTGATATCTGTTGATTGCCTTTTCTCATTCAAGTTAAAACTTTTTCTGTTTCTTTGTATGATGAGTGATGTTCAAATATATCTGGGGCATCTGATTATTATTTTTTCTGTTTTTGTTGTTGTTGTTATATCAGGCTTTGAAATTTATATTATTTTATTTAATTAATTACTTTCTTTCCTCCAACTTTTATTTTAGGCTTGGAAGTTATATCTGTACAAATGTTTCATGGATAAATTGTGTGTTGCTGGGGTTTGGTGTACAAATTATTTCATCATGCAAGTAACAAGCATAGTAACCAATAGGTAGTTTTTGTCCTCACCCTCCTCCCATCCTCAATCCTCAAGAAAGCCCCAGTATGTATTATTCCTCTCTTTGTGTCCATACGTACTCAATGTTTAGCTCCCACTTATAAGTGAGAACATGAGGTATTTGGTTTTCTGTTCCTGCGTTCATTTGCTTAGGGTAATGGCCTGTGGCTGCACCCATATTACTGCAAAAAAACATGGTTTCATTTTTATGGCTCCATAGTATTTCATGGTCTATATATTCTGTATTTTCTATATCAACAGTGCACTCACTGTTGAGAGGCATCTAGGTTGATTCCACGTCTATTGTGAAAATTGCTGCTATAAACATATGCATGCATGTGTCTTTATGGCAGAATGATTGGTATTCCTTTGGATATAATATACCCAGTAATGGGATTGCTGGGTCAAATGGTAGTTATGTCTTAAGTTCTTTGAGAAATCTCCAAACTGCTTTCCAGGTGACTGAACTAATTTACATTCCCACCAGCAGTGTATAAGCATTCCCTTTTCTCCACAACCTCAACAACATTAAAAAACATTATTAAAAAGTTTTTTGACTTTTTAATAATAGCCATTCTGACTGGTTTGGGATGGTATCTTACCATGGTTTTACTTTGCATTTCCCTAATGATTAGTGAAATTGAACATTAGTTCATATGTTTGTTGGCTGCTTCTTTTGAGAAGTATCTGTTCTTGTCTGTATACTGCTATAAAAAAATATCTGGACTAAGCATGGTGGCTCATGCCTGTAATCTCAGCACTTTGGGAGGCCAAGGTAGATGGATCACCAGAGCTCAGAAGTTTGAGACCAGCTTGGGCAACATGATGACACCCTGTCTCTGCTAAAAGTAAAAACACTATCCAGTGTGGTGGTGTGCGCCTGTAGTCCCAGCTACTTGGAAGTTCTGAGGCAGGAGGATTGCTTGAACCCAGGGATTTGAGGCTGCAATGAGCTATAATCACACCACTACACTTCAGCCTGGGTGACAGAGAAAGACCCTGTTTCAGAAAAAAAGAAAAGAAAAAACAACCAAAACCCCAATATTAGGTAATTTATAAAGAAGAAAGGTGGTTTAATTGGCTCATGATTCTGCAGTCTTTATGGGCAGCTTGGTGCTGGCATCTGCTTAGTTTCTAGGAGGAAGCGTACAATCATATCAGAAGGTGAAGTATGAAATGGGAGGGAGCAGATACATCATATGGTGAAAGCAGGAACAAAAGGGATAGGGTGGTAGGGGAGGTGCCGCATACTTTTAAACAACCAGATCTCACAAAAGCTCCCTCACTATTGCAAAGATAGCTCCTAGCCATGAGGGATCTGCTCCCACGATTCAAACACTTCCCACCAGGTCCTGCCATAAACATTGGGGATGATAACACCACATGAGATTTGGACAGGGACAAAGAACCAAATTTTATCATTCTGCTCTTGGCCTCTCCCAAATCTCAGGTCTTCTCACGTTGCAAAATACAATTATGCCTTCTATGAGTCCCCAAAAGTCTTTACTCATTCCAGCTTTAACTCAAGAGTTCAAAGTTGGCTAGATGCAGTGGCTCACCCCTATAATCCCAGCATTTTGGAAGGTCGAAGTGGGTGGATTTCTTGAGTCCAGGAGTTTGAGACCAACCTGGGCAATGTGGCAAAACTGCATCTCTACAAAAAATAAAAAAATTAGCTGGACTTTATTTTGTATGCCTATAGTTCCAGCTGTTTGGGAGGCTGAGGAGGGAAGATTGATTAAGCTTGGAAGGTTGAGGCTGTAGTGAGCCATGATTGCTCCACTGCACTTCAGCCTGGGTGACAGAGAGAGACTTCATCTTGGAAAAAACTGAAAAAAAAAAAAAAGCCCAAAGTCCAGAGTCTCATCTGAGATAAGGCAATTCCCTTCTACCTCATCAACCAGAATTTCACTGTTCATATAACTATCAGCATTTTGGTCACAACCATTTAACCAGTCTCTAATAAATTTCAGACTTTATCTTTCTGTCTTCTTCTGAGCCTTCCAAATTCTTCAATTTTTTGCCTCTTACCCGGTTGCCAAGTCACTTTCACATTTTCAGATATCTTTAAAATAATGCCCCACTCATGGGTACCAATTTTCTGTGTTAGGCTGTTCTTGCATTGCTATTAAGGACTACCTGAGGCTGGGTAAGTTATAAGAAAAGAGGCTTAATTGACTCATAGCTTTTCAGACTTTATAGTAAGCATGATGCTGGCATTAACTTGGCTCCTAGAGAGACATTAGGAAGCTTATAATCATGGTGGGAGGTGAAAAGGGAGCAGGAATATCACATGGTGAAAGCAGGAGCAAGAGAGAGAGACTGTGGCAAGGTGCCACACACTCTTAATCAACCAGCTACTGTGAGAGCTCAGTTGCTATTGCAAAGACAGCGCTATGCCATCAGGAATATGTTACCCAAACCACTCCCACCAGGCCTCACCTCCAGCAATGGAGATTAAACTTCAACATGAGCTTTGGGAGAGGCCAACTATTCTAACTATATATATATATTTTTTCTCATGTTTTAATGGAGTTGTTTGTTTTTTGCTTGTTGATTTGTTTAAGATTCCTTATAGATTCTGGACATTAGATCTTTGACAGGTGCATAGTTTGCAAATATTTTCTCCTATTCTATAGGTTGTCTGTTTACTCTGTTAATAGTTTCTTTTGCTGTGCAGAAGCTCTTTAGTTTAATTAGGTCCAAGTTGTTAATTTTTGTTTTAGTTGCAATTGCTTTTAGGGTCTTTGTCATAAAATCTTTCCTAAGACTGATGCCCAGAATGGTAGTTCCTAGATTTTCTTCTAGAGTTTTAATAGTTTTAGTTTTTACGGTTAAGTATTTCATCCATCTCAAGTTGGTTTTGTATATGGTGAAAGCAGGGGTTCAGTTTTAATCTTCTGCTTATGGCTAGCCAGTTATCCCAGAAAAATTTATTGAGTAGAGAGTCCTTTCCTCATTTCTTGTTATTGTCAGCTTTGTCAAAGATGAGATGGTTGTAGATGTGCAGCTTTACTTCTGGCTTCCCTATTTGGTTCCATTGGTCTATATGTCTATTTTTTGTACTAGCACCATGATCTTTTGGTTACTGTAGCTTTGTAGTATAGTGTAGTAAGTCTGGCAGTATGTTACCTCCAGATTTGTTTTTTTGTTTAGGATTGCTTTGGCTATTCGGGCTCCTTTTTGGTTCCATGTGAATATTATAACAGTTTTTATTTATTCTATGAAAAAGGACATTGGTAGTTTTATAGGAATAACATTTAATCTGTAAATTTCTTTAAGCAGCATGGCCATTTTAATAATACTGTTTCTTTCTATTCATGAGCACAAACTGTTTTTTCATTTGTTTGTGTAAACTATGGTTTCTTTCTTTTTTTTTTTTCTTGGGACAGGGTTTTACCCTGTCACCCAGGCTGGAGTGCAGTGCCACAACTGTAGTTCACTGCAACCTTGAACTCCTGGACTCAAGTGATCCTCCCAGCTCAGTCTCCTGAGTAGTTGGGACTACAGGAATGCACCACCACACTTGGCTAATTTTTTAGATTTTTGGTAGAGATGAAGTCTTGCCATGTTGCTCATGCTGATCTTGAATTCCTGAACTCAAGCAATCCTCCTGCCTCTGCCTTGTAAAGTCTGGGATTACGGGTATCAGCCACTGTACCTGGCCTTCAACTATGATTTTTTTTCAGCAGCATTTTTAAATTCTCATTGTAGAGATCTTTTACCTTCCTAGTTATCTGTATGCCTGTATATTTTATTCTTTTTGTGGCAATTGTGAATGGGATTGCACTCTTGATTTGACTGTCAGCTCATATGTTATCGTTGCATAGAAGTGCTCCTCATTTTAGTACATTGATTTTGTATTAAGAAACTTTACTGAAGTTATTTATCAGTTTTAGGAGCCTTTGGTGCCATCTCAGCTCACTACAACCTCTACCTCCCAGGTTCAAGAGATTCTCCTGCCTCAGCCTCCTGAGCTGGGATTACAGGTGCTTACCACCACACCTGCTAATTTTTGTATTTTTAGTAGAGACAGGGTTTCGCCATGTTAGCCAGCTAGTCTTAACTCCTGAGTGATCCACCTGCCTCAGCCTCCCAAAGTGCTGGGATTACAGGCATGAGCCACCGTGCTCAGCCTTGTTCCATGTAATAGCATAATTTTGAGAGATCTTGATGTTGATTTCTATTTTTATTGCAATGTGGTCTGAGAGTGTGATTGGTATGGTTTTTTAAAAATTTGTTTAGAACTGCTTTATGGCCAAATGCATGGTTGATTGTAGAGTATGTGCCATGTGCAGATGAAAAGAATATATATTTTTTTGTTGTTAGGTGGAGTGCTCTATGGACATCTGTTAGGTTTGTTTGGTCAAGTGTTGAGTTTATGGCCAAAATAACTTTGTTAGTTTTCTGCCTTTGTAACACCTTTAGTGGGATATTGAAGTCTCCACTATAATTCTGTATTTATCTAAGTCTTTTTTTGTAGGTTCTAAGAACTTATTTTCTGAGGCTGGATGCTCCAGTGTCGGATGCATATGCATTTACAATAGTTAAATTTTCTTGATGACTTGAACACTTCATCACTTTGTTACACCTTTCTTTGTTCTTTTTAATTATTACTGTTTTAAAGTCTGTTTTGTCTGAACTAAGAATGGTAACCCCTCTTCTTTTTTGTTTTTCATTTGCTTGATAGATTTTTCCTTATGCCTTTACTTTGAGACTGAGTGTCATTGCATTTGAGATGGATCTCTTGAAGATAGCATATAGTTGGGTCTTGCTTCTTTATCCAACGTGCTACTCTGTACCTCTTAAGTGGGGCATTAAGCCTGTTTTTATTCAAGTTATAAGTTTGTTATGTGAAGATATGATCCTGCCATCAAGTTGCTAGCTGGTTATTCCACAGACTTGATTGTATTGTTGCTTACAGCATCCGTGGACTATGTAATTGTCTTTTTGTAGTGTCAGATAATGGTTTTGTGTGTGTGTGTGTGTTATTGTTGTTGTTTTAGGATGGAGTTTCACTCTTGCTGCCCAGGCTGGAGTGCAAAGGTTCGATCTCAGCTCAATACAAACTCCACTTCCTAGGTTCAAGCAATTTTCCTGCCTCAGCTTCCTGAGTAGCTGGTACTACAAGCGCATACCATGACACCTGGGTAATTTTGTATATTTAGTAGAGATGGGGTTTTGCCATGTTGGCCATTCTGGCCTTGAACTCCTGGCCTCAGGTGATCTGCCTGCCTTGGCCTTCCAAATTGCTGGGATTACAGGCATGAGCCACTATGCCTGGCCAGGTAATGGTCTTTTGTTGCCATATTTAGTACTCTCTTAAGGACTTCTTGCAAGGCAAATCTGGTGGTAATAAATTCCCTTGACATTTGCTTGTCTGAAAAAGATTTATTTCTCTTTCGCTTATGAAGCTTAGTTTGGGTGGATATAAAATTCTCAGTTAGACATTTTTTCTCTAAGAATGTAGAATATATCAGCCTGACCAACATGATGAAACCCTATCTGTATTAAAAATACAAAAATTAGCTGGACATTGTGGTGTGTGTCTGTAGTCCCAGCTACTCGGGAGGCTGAGGCAGGAGATTGCTTGAATCTGGGAGGCAGAGGTTGCGGTGAGCCGAGATTGCGCCATTGCACTCCAGCCTAGGCAACAGGGGTAAGGCTCTGCCTCAAAAAAAAAAAAAAATTGCGGAGAGATCCAAGATGGCCGATCACTAGCAGCTCAGGATTGCAGCTCCCAGTAAAAGCGCAGAGAGCCAGTGGACACCACACTTACCGATAGATTTTTGCTGCCCACGGACCAGGACATTCCCAG
>PVKP010029807.1:0-28602 GCA_004027715.1 Plecturocebus donacophilus | reverse complement strand
CTCTTTTCAATAAACTGATGGTTTTGCTTCCCTCTCCCCACCATCAAAGTAGAATGAAATATGTACAGAGAAGTTCACTGCTGTAGCTTTATGTTTGATATGGTTTGGCTGTGTCCCCACCCAAATCTCATCTTGAATTTTAGCTCCCAGAGTTCCCATGTGTTGTGAGAGGGACCCAGTGGGAGATAATGGACTCATGGGCTTGGTTTCCTCCATACTGTTCTCGCTGTAGTGAGTAAGTCTCATGAGATCTGATGGTTTCATGTGGGGAAATCCCTTTCACTTGGTTCTCATTCTCTCTTGTCTGCCGCCATATAAGACTAATTTTGCCTTCTGCCATGATTGTGAGACCTCCCCAGCCATGAGGAACTATGAGTCCATTAAACCTCCTCCTTTATAAATTATCCAGTCTTGGGTATCTCTTTATCAGCAGCGTGAAAATGGACTAATACAATGTTCTTTGGATTCTGGTTGAATGCAAGTTTGTCTTGTTTTCCTAATTAGAAGCCCTCCAACCAAACTGTAGGTCAACAGCCCAAAGGGGAGTACAGTAAAGTATGGATTTTAAAAAGCCACACACAGTGCCACATGGAAAAGTGAATAGCAGCACTGAGTCCTACTTGGAATATTCTCTGGACAGGACAGGAGGCCAAAGATCCAGTGCACCTCTGAGGCAGGAGTGGGGCCCAAGATGCCTGTGACCCTGACTCTTAAGAGCTAGCAAGTCATTTCCTTATCTGGGGCCTGTTTTCTCATTTGGAAAATGGTAGATTTGGATAGGTTGATGTATTTTTTTAAAGTCATACTTATTAAGGTATACTTTATATACAATAAAACTCACCCCCTTTTAAAGATGCAGTTGGATAAGTTTGACGAAGGTATAAAGTTGTATAACCACCACCACAATTAAGACAGAATATTTCCATCACCACAAAAAGTTTTCTCACACCCCTTTGCAGTTAATCCCCTTCCCAGGTCCCAAGCAATCTCTGTTCTGATTTATGCCTGTAGTTTTACTATTTCTTGAATGACATATAAATGACACAGTATGTAGCCTTTTATGATCAGCACTTTCACTTAGCATGAGGCTTTTAAAGTTTATTCATTTTGTTGATTCATCAACAGCTTGCTTCTCTTTGTACAGCTATGACAATTTATTTATCCATTCACCGGTTTCTGGGCTTTTGCTAATATGAATAGTACTGTTATAAACATTTGTGTACAGGCCTTTGTGTAGAAATAAATTCCATTTCTCTCAGATGAATACTTGGAAGTGCGATCACTGTTCCATTTTTTAAGTGTAGGTGTGCGTTTGACTTTCTTATAAAGTGTTACATTATTTTCCAAAGTGCCTGTATCATTTTGCATTCCCACCAGCCATGTATGGACTGGATGATAAATAATGGACAGCCTCAGGTAATGACTGTTGTTCCGTTGACAGATCAATGCTTCATATGTGCACTCTTCTGAAATATTCTTCTCTTTATGTTTATGTCTGCCTGTCTGTATGTATGTACGTATGGTATATCTGTAAGGGTTAAGACAGGATCTTGCTCTGTTTCCCAGGCTGGAGTGCAGTGGCGCAAACACAGATCACTGCAGCCTCAACCTCCCAGGCTCAAGTGATACTCCCACCTCAGCCTCCTGTGTAGTTGGGACAACAGGCAGGCACCACCATGCCCAGCTAGTTTATTTATTTATTGTAGAGACAGGGGTCTTACTATGTTGCTCGGGCTGGTCTTGAATTCTTGGGTTCAAGGGGTCCTCCAGCTTCAGCCTCCCAAGTAGGTAGGACTACAGGTGCATGCCACAATACCCAGATAATTTTTTGTATTTTTTTTTATTTGTGTAGAAATGGGGTCTTGCTATGTTGCCCAGGCTGGTCTCAAACTCCTGGCCTCAAGCCATCTTCCCATCTCCGCCTGCCAGAGAGCAAGGATTATGGCTGTGAGCCACCACACCAGGCAACATTCTTCATTTTATTCCAAAAATATATTATGGACAGAGTTTTCCTGCCTGTTAGTATGTTAATGCTTCAAAGATTGAGTGTGTACGTGTGTGTGTGTGTGTGTGTGTGCACGTGCATGCACACGTGTGCACGTCTGTATGTAGAAAAAAGATGAGAATCCACTGATGGACATCTGAGCTCTGAGTTCTGAATAATGCATTGACACGTTTCATTTTAAGCACTGTTTGGGTTCCATTCTGTACCCCCACCACCTGGAAGCTAATTACCTCACCATTTTGAGCACCCAGCTGTTGCTGTCTGAAACCTGACCTTCAATATGAACAGACACAGCTGCAGTAATCGGCCTACCTAATAATGCATGGCTCTTGTCTGCTTCATACATCCCTTTCTGTTAACCAACTTCATGAGGCAGGCTTCTCTGTTTCTCTTACTTCTCCCCAAATCAGTTATCTCTCTGCAAGAGGCACGTACACCTTGAGAAGAAGAAAGGCGTTTTGGTTGCAGTTTAGTCCTAGAGATAGTGCTATTGGGAGCCTGCCTGTCTGTTCCTTTTGCCACTCAAAGTGTTGTTCATGGCCTAAGAGCAAAGGCATCATCTGCTTGCCAGAATGAGGAATCTCTGCCTGCATTTGAGACCTAATGAATCAGAATCTGTGTTTTAATAGAAGATTCAGTGGATTTTTAGGCATGTTAAATCTCTAGAAGTGCTAGAAAGGAATATAAATCACAGGGAGTTTCCATTTATTCAATTTAAGAACTGATCTGGGCCGGGCGTGATGGCTCATGTCTGTAATCCCAGCACTTTGGGAGGCCGAGGCAGACAGATCATGAGGTCAAGAGATTGAGGCAATCCTGGTCAACATGGCGAAACCCTGTCTCTACTAAAAATACAGAAATTAGCTGGGTGTGGTGACTCGTGCCTGTAGTCCCAGCTACTTGGGAGGCTGAGGCAGGAAAATCGCTTGAATCTGGGAGGCGGAGGTTGCAGAGAGCCTAGATGGCACCACTGCATTCCAGCCTGGCAACAGAGCAAGACTCCATCTCAAAAGAAAAAAAAAGAATTGACCTATGGATATCAGATGGCCAAGCTAATAAGGACAAAACTATGTCAAAAAGGCTGTGTGGTCTGAAGGAACAGCCCACAGACAATGATCCTCACCTCCTGATACTCACACCCTTGTGTGGTCCCCTCAAACACTGAATCAGGGTTGGTCTGTGTGGCAAATCAAATAGGTCAACGACAGCATGAGACTTCTGAAGCTAGTCACAAAGACACTGCAACCTTTTCCTTGCCTTGGTTCCGTGGATCACATGCTTGGGTGGAAGCCAGTCACTATGCTGCAGCACTTCAAAGGAACCTTGTGGAGAGACCCACCTGGGGGTGAGCTGAGGCCTCAGAACACCAGCACCAACTTACCAGCCATGTGAGTGAGTCTGGTGGAAACTTTAGCCCCAGTCAAATTTTAGATTGCAGTTCTACAACCTTATGAGAGACCACAAACCAGAACTACTCAACTACACCACTCCCAGATGCCTGACTCCAAGAAACTGTGTGAGATCATAAATGCTTAATGTTGTTTTGAGCCACTCGGTTTTGGAATTGGTTACCCAGCAGTATAAAACTAGTACAAGAACAGAAAGATGGATCTGAGATTGGGTTTTCTCAACTAGCAGCAGCTTTCCATGGTCACATCACCTTCTTAGTATCTCAGATGACTCATCCACAAAGGGAGCCATGGCAGTTCATCAACTCTTCGACACCTTTGAATGTAAGATGTAGCATTATTTTACAAATCACTAGAATAGAGAAGAATAGTCAAATTCAGACAATCAATTCTAAGATACATACTGATATTAGGGATGTAAAATTGTGAGAAAAGGGAGCGTCTTTAAAAATCAATGAAATACAGTTATTATACTTGTTCTGCCCACTACTCAGAGATGTTGTAAGGATCAGTGGAATAACAGATGAAAAGACACCTGGAAGGAACTGGACAGGCAGCGTCCTGAAGCACCACAGCTTGAGAAGGAGGAAATGACATTACAGTTATCCAAACCAGCTAATTAAACTGGCTCTGCTGGGCTTTGCCAACTCACTTTTAATGCTATTGCCTCAGGCTTCCATCACAATTTATATCCAAAATGACTGCTACAAAGCCCAGCTGAGAGGAAAAAAATGTCAAGGAAAACCATCTATGGCAGTATTCCTTAAACTTATTTGAGCATAAGAAATCACTTGGTGCCTTTGGTAAATATACACCCAGGCCCCTTGCTTAGAGGCTTTGATTCAGTACATCTGCAGCCGGCATTGGAATCTGTATTTTAACAAGGGCCCCAGGCAGTTCGTAGGAACATACGAGTTTTAAAACACTGAACTAAACAAGATAATATCCACACACTTACTGATATTTTTTTATTGGAGTAGGAAATCACAAACCTAGATTGCCTTACTTATGTCCCCTCCCCATATAAAGTGCTTTCAACTAAGTGTAAGAGTTTACTGAAGGCCAATGCAAAAAACGTCTTACCAACTAAAGTTTATCATCAACTGGAAAACTTACTTAAATGATGGCAAATTATGCTATTCAATGTTTATAATATTTAAAACTCTGCATAATAAGTATATGAAAGAGACTGTCTCCTGACAGACCTCTTTTACATCAATCAATAAAAGTTGCTAGGCAACCGTATTTTCCTTTTTTGCACAGACTGCCAGGAATCTTTTATCTAAAATGTATGCCTTCAAACAATAATAGCATGAACAATAGCTACCTACCTATGTCAAATATGACATTTTCTGCTGCATAAACCTTCCTGTGAGAGTTTAGTTTTGCCCTTTGTTATAATGGATACACTGCAGTTAAATGCTTTTTCCTTAGACCTTTTTTTTTTTTTTGAAAGTAGGCAGAAAGCAAAATTTAAAATCAATAATGTGAGGTTGTTTTTGTTGTTGTTTGTTTCTAATCACATTCAGACTAAACAACTGTAACACAATTCCTAGCAATTCTTCCTCCAGTTGCTCTGGTTGTCTCCCCTCATGGCAATCCCTTGGCCTGCTTTTAAAACACCAAAAAAATGCTAACCCTATCTTGGCAAGGAAAGTCTATGACTCATTCAAGCCAAAGAGTTAAGAGACTAAACAAAAAATAATTTTAGAGCAGCTCCTCAAAAGGCTCTCCTTTTCTCTCTCCCATGTACAACATAATTTTCTGACCATCTGATGCAACTATGGCAGCACATTCAAGCCATTAAAATCTTTTTCTGCAAAAACAAAACAAAAAACTTCCACGTCATTTTTAAACATCTCACTTGTGTGCCTTTAGTTTCACAACAGAAATTCATCCTTGATCTAAACTTCTAAATATTCCCCAAACAATAATTAAGTCACTAGAACCCTGCGGTGAAAAGGGCATTTTCTGACAGATGGGCAACGAAGTCAGAGCACAGAAATAGTTTCTATGTTTTTCCAGCCTTATGGAGCAAGGAGACACATGGCAAGGGTTTCCATAATCAACCTTCAGATCAACGCTAGAGCTCTGGGTGCACACAGTGTCTCAAAAGGACATGACTAAGTTGTTAATACTTTAGAGCATGGAATACTGTTGCCCCCTGTTGTTCCAATGAATTTTTTCAATCTCCATGATTCTTTTCATAGCAGCCTGGCTGCCCAGGCTAACTTCACCCTCTCCTCCTTCTGGGGACAGATCTTTTCCTCTGTGAAGCCCTCCAGACTTCCTTCTCTTTCCATCAAGGGTAATCCCATCCCCATCTGTATTCCCACAACACTCACAATATGGCATCACAACTGGTTGTCTCATATGGCTATCTGTGCTACTGAACCAAGCTGCTTGAGGTCAATAATCCCAGTTCATTCATCTTTGAATTGCACACACTGCAGGCACATGGTACATGGCAGGTACTCAGCCCATCAGTGTAAATGAACGAATCGAGTTCAGCGCCACCGAGTTCCCTCAGATTCTCTGATTCAAATCCAGTGATGAGGTCAGGCATGGTGGCTCATGTCTGTAATCCAGCACTTTGAGAGGCCAAGGTGGGCAGATCACTTGAGGTCAGGAGTTCAAGACCAGCCTGGCCAACATGGTGAAACCCCATTTCTACCAAAAGTAGAAAAATTAGCTGGGTGTGGTGGCATGCGCCTGTAGTCCCAGCTACTTGGGAGGCTGAGGCAGGAGAATTACTTGAACCCGGGAGGTGGAGGTTGCAGTGAGCAGAGATCGCACCACTGCACCCTAGCCCGGACGACAAAGCGAAATTCCATCTCAAAAAAAAAAAAAATCTAGTTATGATGCAAATCAGGACATGAGGACTGAGGAAGTAATTTTCTCCAAAGTTACATCAAAAAAAAAAAAAAAGAAAAAAGACAAACAGAAGTCCAGATTTTCTCATCCCCAATCCACTGCTTTTCCATCATGCCTCCTCTTTGCGCTTGCTGTTTCTCCCGTGGGATCACTACTTTCTGTGTCTTGTGCCACTGCTTTTCCAACCTTCCCAAGATTTCTTAGCCCCTCGCAAGTCCTTCACATCTCAGCCAAGGAACAACAACAAGGAAGCCAAAGACGACAAGGAAGTGCCAGCTATTTTGCCGTGACAGCAAGAGAAACTGGGAACATCACTGCAATGCAGGGCAAATTTCTTTCCCAGGATGGACTGAAATGTTCCTTGGATTGTGCAGACAATTGCTTTTCTACCACAGGTATGGAAATTTGAGAGGACTGTTCACATTTTTAATTAATTAATTTTTTTTTTTTTAGACAGTCTCGCTCTATCACTAGGCTGGAGTGCAGTGGTGTGATCTTGGCTCACTGCAACCTCTGCCTCCCGCGTTCAAGCAATTCTCCTGCCCAGCCTCCCAAGTAGCTGAGACTACAGGCTCGCACCACCATGCCCAGCTAATTTTTGTATTTTTAGTAGAGACGAGGTTTAACCATGTTGGCCAGGATGGTCTCGATTTCTTGACCTCATGATCTGCCCGCCTTGGCCTCCTAAAGTGCTGGAATTACAGGCGTGAGCCACCGTGCCCAGCCAATTGTTAACATTTTATTTGCCCATGGATCTTTAGAAAGTTTCTTTTTTAAAAAAAAGTCTTAAAACCTACAACAAACCACATTTGCAAATTTTATTCCACTTAATCCCGAAAAATGCTAGGCCACATCTCTGATTCCCAAGTCACTTAGACATTCCAAAAAAAAAAAAATGATGACAATTTGATCTAATTTCCTAAAACATTTTAATAGTCTGTTGGTCTAAAAAACTATTTATTTAGACATCAAGAATCATTTTCAATCTTAACTCTGGAATTAAACTAAAAAAATTAGATGAATCACTTCTACTACTGTCTCTGTTCTACCTCTGTTTAAATATAACAAAACTCTGCCAACTTACACTTACTATCCTTGATCCTAGAACTCATGGCTAAAAACCCGACCTCCTTTGGAAGATCAAGAAGGAAGGACTGAAAAAAAGCCCTCTCTCAGAAAAAAAGCTTTTGATTACAGGATGCCACTATTTTCAGAATGTTCCTAACACACTCCCAATGAAGCACCATTATATCCTCCCTCTCCGAAGTTGAAAAAAAAAAGTCTACCACTCCTAAGCTGGGTGTCTCTGAGGTGTTCGAGTGAGGCAATAGTGAGGTCAGAAAGTATGGTTATATGCTCTGGTTTGTTTCTGAGTGGATGGAACTGGGTTATAAATCAAGAGATCTAATTATACACAGAGCTCTATCCCTCTCTGGACTTCAGCTTCCTTTAATACTAAATAGGAGGCATTCCTTGAAGGTAGCATTCTGTGACTCCCTAACACAGAGGTAATCTCAGAACATGTTTCTGAAAAAGCAGGAAATGGACCAAATGTCTTTAGGGAGTTCACTCTATTTTACTTCTGCTACAGAAACCCAAGGGTGCCCGGCACCAACCCCAAGCCATTGCTTCACACAGACCTCTAACACACAAATGCAACCTGGATGCTTGTTACAGGCTAAGCTGTGGACTCACAAATTCTTATGTTGAAGCCCGAATCCCCAGTAACCTCAGAATATTACTGTATTTGGAAATACAGCCTTTAAAGAAGTGATTAAATTAAAATGAGGCTGTTAGAGTGAGTCCTAATTCAGTCTGACTGGTGGCCTTATAAGAAGAGCTATCTGGATGCACACGGGGACACAGACACAGAAGGAGGCCATGTGAGGACACAGCAGGCAGGCATCCATCTGCAAGCCAGGGAGAGGGGCCTTAGGAGAAACCACACCTATGACACCTTGATTGTAGAATTCCAGCCTCCAGAACTGTGAGAAGGCAAATTTCTGCTGTTTAAGCCACCGTGTCTGTGGTATTTTGTTATGGCAGACTTCGCAAGCTAATACAACACTGAACAGATTTAATTGTTTAGGTGGATCAATCATCCTGCCTAGGTTTCTCCTTTCTCTAAAGAAAAAACTTTCATCTTCATGCTGGTAACTAATTTTCTCCAGGTCACACAGTTGCTTCGTGTCAGAAGAGGTACTAGAACAGGGCTCATGGGGAGAAACAGGTACCCTCCGCCATCCGTTCTTTTTTCCTTTTTAAAAAAATGCAGATGATACAACAAAACACCAAAGCACTTGGCAGGGACATCCAAATGGCTTACATCAAAGACCATACCCAGGGTGCAGTCATAATGCTTGAAGAACCCATTTTAAATTAGGATTATGACATTAACTAAAAAATACACGTTGAAAACATGCCCTGTTTGAGCCCAAAACTATGTCAGTATCTGTTGACCAGAGCATTAGGACTTCTTCTTTCACGCTGGGAGGCCAACGAGGTTCCTCCTGAGAGAGCTCTCCACAGCTACGTACTCTCCTCTCAGTGGTTTTCTTTCCCAAAGGGGCCTTCTGAAGTCTGTAAATCTGGAGAGACATTCCCACATAAGCATGCCTATTGTTGCGTAACGCCACACACCAGTCTCAGCATGAGCACTGGAACATGTCTCCTCCTCAGCTTCTGGCCACATTCAAGGCCTGAACAGGCAGTCTTCCATCCCTGTCCGACACATGCTTCCCACCAAGCATGGGACGCAGCTCCAGGGGAGAACGAGCTGAAGATCTGTAGCCGTTCATCATTCCAAGACAAGACCCCCTCGGCGGAGGCATGAAGATGAGCTCCTGAGACAGAACTGAAATGGAGGAATCCTGCAGCAAATCTCGACTGTCAGACTGAATCAAGGGAAAGGGCTCTCGTTCATCGATTTCCAAATGACATTCCTTGGATGAGTCTGGGCTGTCTGCATCTGAATCATCTCAAAATGTTTTGCAAAAAAATATAGATTCCAAAACGCACTCCTAGGACATTCCATGTCATGAGTCTGGGGCTTTGAATTCCGTATTTTTAAATGACCCCCAGGTGACTGTCTTATTTGAGAAACACACAAAACTGCCACACATTTTTTTTATAGTTGAAAGAAAACAAAACAACTAAGAAGTAGCCACTGCCAACAAATCACAGTTCATATCAAGTCACTATCAGAAACATCAGAAACCTGGTGCAGTCTGAGTTACCACCCATCTATTTCTACGTTAGTTTTCTATTATTACATGACAGAACATCCCCAAACTTAGGGATTTATAACAGTAAACTTGTCTTATCTTTTAGTTTCTCTAAGCTAACAATCCAAGAGCAGCAGGGCTGCACATCTCCTGCACAGGCTCTCTCATGAAGCTGCAGTAACATCACTCATGGCTGGAGCTGCAGCCATTTGAAGGCTTGACTGGGGCTGAAAATCTATTTCCAAGTCATTGGCCAGAGAGGACTCGTTCTTCACTGGCTGCTGGCAGAAGGTACTGCTTCTTTAACACATGGGGATCTATCTCTATGTAAAACATCTTAAGTGTGCTCATGATAGCACCTAATTTCCCCCACAGAAAGTGATCCGAGAGAGCAAGGAGGAAGCCACAGTGCCTTTAACAACTAGTCTATAAAGTTGCATGCTATCACTTCCACTTTTTCCCATGCATTAGAAGCAAATTACTAGGTCCAACCCACATTCAATGGGAAAATGCCCTCCATCATTTGAAGTGAATTATCAAATAATTTCTGGACATATTTTAAACTAGCATACTTTCCAATGTTTCTGTCATGCCAAGAATGAAGTAGAAATTAGAGATACAAAAACACATACGTGATTTTGACTCCGCCCTCATGGAATCTGGGAGCAGGGATCAAAGAGGGAACCAAAGTATCCGATGTATTATCTTCTTTTTTTTGAAGTTAAACTAGTGAATGCCCACTTAGGTTAGGAGCAGAGTCACATAATGTACCGAATTAGAAGTCAAAAAGGCCTGGGTTTGAGACCCCAGTTTCCCACTTTTAGCTATGTACATCACTTAGTCACTGAACTTCTACCTTTTTCTTTTATAAAATGAAAATTACGTATGACTTCATGGTGGTGAGGGGGTGGACTGGGAGGCAAGGATTTTGTGAGGGCTAAAGAAGATAAAACGTATGACTGCTGAAAAAATAGCTGAGTGCTATACATATTAACAATTATGATTACTGGCACGCTTATTATAAGCAAAAATATACATATTGGAAGGTGAAGAGGCCAATATACACAGGCCATCCTAATTCCTTTTGCAAGTACCCATTCTAGATTTGTGTACCTTCCTCCTAGGAGCAAAACAGACTTCTGTTTCTCTCAGGGGCACTCATCTCCCTGCTCCAAACTATGTTTTCTTTCTGCTAAACCTGTCCTACCTGTGGTGTTCCTGGCAATTACAATTAGATGGGCCCTATAAAATGTACTTAAAACAGGTGCCCAAAGATACCTGATCAAATAACTCCTCTTGAGGATTTCCAGTTAACTGCTCCCTTAATGTTCAAATGTCCATTTATATTGAAGTGAGAGTAAGAAGGAACAGCACATATAGAAGTTTCTGGAAATATTTTGTATTTGCAGATATTTCTACGTGTGTGTGTATGTGTGTGTGTGTGTGTGTGTGTGTATCATTTACCTAAGTTTGGATCTAGATACATGTAAAAACAAACTAGCAAGACAAAATTCAACTGTCACCAGAATGGGAGTTTTCCCAGAGCTCCAGAGGAAGAAATCTGATTCATAGTATAGCCACTAAAGAAAACATCAATCTGTATGTCAATCTATACAGAAAACAACCTTCTAACACCTAGGAGCATAAAAGTATTTGAGAAAGATCATTCTCAATTCTTTTTCAAATCCCTTTCTCATTTCCTCCCAGTATGTTCAGACTCTTTAAAGAGATCCAAAAAAATTCTGTTTTAGGGAAACTCATTGTGGAGAAGCATATAACATTAAATCACCCCATGACCACTGCAGGTGAAAAATAAAAAGCATCTCTATACAGAGATAAGAAAAGAGCTTGGAAAACAATACTCAAAATTTCTGCAACCATTGGGGGCTAGAAGACATACTTGAGTAAAATTATTTCAAAAAGATATATCTTTAGCCAATAAGCCAAAAATCTAAAGATCATTACAAGAATAAGTAATGTCCCCTGCAGATATAAAAGATGATCATGAGAGGGAACACAAAAACTCGAGGTGTTCAAGTTTTAGAAAGCCACCTGCAGTGTTCCCCTTTTTGTAGAAAAGAAAGGGTGAATAACTGAAATTAGAAACATACACATTACACATTTTCAAAGTCAACCAAAGGGAATGGTATTTTGTTCAAAATGAAAAAGAAAATCAAAGCTCCTTTATTGAATTCAATCACCATAACTTTGTGCTTGGAAGTACAGCAAAGACTTTTTTTCTCTTTTTTTTTTTTCCTAGAACTTCCCTCTGAAGCTAAGTCACAGTATCCAGAGCACGTTATTGGGAGAGTTCCTAATTTAGTTTACAGCCCAACCCCATCAAGCCTAGGAAACCCAAAAACTCTTTGCAAGAGCATCCCTTGTTAAAAACGGATGAGCAAGGCCCTACAGTGGAAAGTTTCTTGTCGTGGGAAGTGACCAGCTGAATCTCCCCAGATGACTTAATAAAAAAAAAACTGTTAAAACATGGTACTCGTATGGACCTCTGAAGCTCCCCTGATCAGCAGAACAGTCAAATAAATCACAGGCTTTGGATAGGCAACTGCTGAACAGATGAAGGCAAGGAAAATGAGGTTTTAGATGGTTAGGACAATTTCTCAGAAACGTTTCCCATCTTAAAACTGTTATATACAAATACTTCCCTGCAATCATTGGGAGCTTACAGGTTGTTCCTTTTAATTAACATGAAAGCTGGAAGACAAGAGGTGGGTTGTAGAGAATATGTTATAGAAAGCAAAATCGGTGAGGTGGGGAGCAGGGAGGTTGGGGAGGGGTAACACTGGGAGGAATGCCGGATATAGGTGACGGGGGGATGGAAACAGCAAACCACCATGACATGTGTGTACCTATGCAACAATCCTGCAAGATCTGCACATGTACCACAGAACATAAAGTAGAAAGAAAAAAAAAAAGCAGAATCAGCATACCTTTTGTATAATGGAAAGAATGTAGGTTTTAGATTTAAAGACCTAGGAGTGAATTCACATGCTCTGTCACATAGTAGCTGACTACTTAGATAACCAAGCCTTCTGGGCCCCAGTTACCTCTATCTCTTAGAAAAGGAGGGGAGGGCAACAGATTATTTTGAAGACAAGTATGTATCCTCATGAAAAGCACTTTGTATGAAGTAAGGGAGCCACAACAGTCAATGAGACCAGCCTGCAAACTTAAAACACTACCAGGGTAGCTGGCAAAACAGAACACACACATGCAAAATAATAGTAATAATACGGCAGGTGTAGCAGCCAGCCTCCCACACAGCTCCTAACAGCCCTACCTTCTGGTATTCACATCTTTTTAGTCACCTCCCACCTTGTATCAAAGGTAGCAGTCAGTGTGACAAATAGGAGTGATGGTTTTTACATCCAAGATTGGGTTATAAAAGGCACTGCAGCTTCAATCTTAGTCTTCTGTTCGTCTTTCTTTCATCGCTCATTCTAGAAAATCCAGCTGACATGATGTTGAGTAGCCCCATGGAGAGGACGGAGTGGAGAAGAAGTGAGATTTCTTACCAAGAGCCTCACAAGCGAGCTTGGAAGTGGATCCTCCAGCCCAGTCAAGCGCTCCAAAGGTTGCAGCTGTGGCCGACAGCTTGACTACAACTTCGAGAGCAACTCTGAGCCAAAGCCACCTAAGCCACTCACAGATTCCTGACCCTCGGAAATTATGGGAGATAATACGCATTTGTTGTTTCACAGTATGGAGGAATCTGTTACACAGCAATAGGTAACTAATAATACATTAGGCTGTGCTAGGAGTTGCTAGGGTTTGGAAGAAGAAATCCCTGAAGCCTAGGGATTCTTTGTCAAAGGAACAGGTTTTGAAGGAAGGATGAGTTTGTAAAAAGTGGTAGAGTCTAAGGTGCTGTAGACATGAGTAGAAGTGAACCAGGCAGAGGGGTGGGAGGGTTTCAGACAAGCTCCATGGGCAGTGGGTCAAGAGATAGGGATGGCAGCCCGGAGTGTCTACACTGGATACAGGCAATGGAGTGCAAGTAGGATCCCTGAGCAAGAGGATGACTGGGCAGTAACCAGGAGTATGAGTCGCCACTTGGGGGCATATAAAAGATGAAATACCTGTGTAAACTCAGAGGCAGAGAGGTCAAACAGGAGCCTTCTGTAACGAACCAGTGGGGGAAATAAACAGCTGAACTGGGGCACAGCTGAAGTAGGAACGGATTGAAGAGATGAATGGAAGTGCAGCAGGCACGTGGTCTACCACGCTGAACACTGGCCTCCCACGGCTGCCTGTCAGAGCCTGAGGTTTCTGAGCACTCACTTGGTCATTTAATCTGTGTGCATATTTAGTCACATGTCTGAGGACAAAGCTACCACAGGACCCATTTTTCAGTCAAGGCACCACCATTCATGCATATAACATGCTGTTCTGGTACACAATGCATTGCACTACAAAATTAATGCCATAAATACTGTAGATGTTATAGACACAAAATTATAGTAAATCTGTAAGCTTCACTTCCTCTTAAATCAACTCGACTGCAAGCACTGACTCCAAATCACACCATCTTTAATAAAATGAAGTGAACTAATAATCATAATAAAGGAGGACACGTGGAAGTAATACTAAGAAAATTCACCAAATAATCCTTTGTAACAGTCACAGGTCTGAGGAGGAAAGGCCTAAAGAATAATATTAGTATTATCAATCTCATCAAGTCATCCTATGTAACAAAAGAAAAATCATCAGTGGATATTCAAAGAACATTTAGATCCAGGGATTTTTTGGTTCTTTGGGAAGTGGACACCACCCAATTACTCCCAGGTTGTCATATCCACTGTGCATGTTAGGTGCAATTAGGGCCATTCTAGGGGAAACTATGGTGGGAAAACTGACAAAAGGGCCCTAGCCTTTGGCAGACTGTGTCTCTGACTAACAGAAATCTTAAGAGACTGGAGGAAGAGGGACGGGCGTGTTGGTTCACACCGTAATCCCAGCACTTTGGGAGGCTGAGGCTGGCGGATAACTCGAGGTCAGGAGTTGAGAGCAGCCTAGCCAACATGGTGAAACCTCGTCTCTACTAATAAGCAAAAATTAGCTGGGCATGGTGGCACACGCCTGTAGTCCCAGCTACTCATGAGGTTGAGGCAGGAGAATTGTTTGAACCTGGGAGGCGGAGTTTGCAGTGAGCTGAGATCACGCCATTGCACTCCAGGCTAGGCAACAAAGCGAGACTCCAACTCAAAAAAAAAAAAAAAAAGGCTGGAAGAAGAGAAGTAACATGTTCTTGGGGTGAAAAAAGCACGTGGCCATTCCTTCCCAGACGTGCAAGGTTAGTGCCCAGCTAGCTTAGTATACGTGGGAGGTCTTTTGGTCTTTTAGCCTACACTCATTTTGTAGTTAGGAAAACAGACTGAAAAAGTTAAAGCTACTGACTCAAGTCACACAGCCTAACAATTAGATCAGGGCTAGCATCCAGATTTACTAAGGGAATAACATGATTCAACCCTGGACAGGGAGAGGCTCAATCACCCACATTGGTAGCTCGCTAAAGGATCCTCTGTCACTAAGTTCGTTCCATCAGTGGAACTACAAAAGACAAGAGCTGAAAGAAAGCTCCTTCCTGTCTTTGACATGCCAGAGTGGAATGCTGATCAGCTTTCTTATGAGGAACACGTGCTAAGAACCCAGCTTGAACGACCTGTGCTTCTCCGCTTGCTATGATCACACAAGGGGACTGTCATCACAGCTTAGAGGCCAGTCCTGCTAACATCATACTGTACTGGGACCACGGGGATGCTCAGCAAGCGTCCTTTTAGATTAAAAAGCAACAGAGGTAGGGACATTTGTTCATGAAAGTCGGACATGGTAAATTCACAGAAATATAAACGTATCTCTACTTGGGAAACAGTGAAGTCTGTATACAGTAGGTACATATAAATAGCAAGACAGCTGGGTCAGGGAAGAGAGAGTCCCTCTCCACCCCAAAAATTCTAACAGAAAACCTATATTCACATCTGGGCTTTACCACTTAGCCATGTAACCTGAAGGTTATTTCACTTCCCAGAGCCTTGTTTACCCAAACCGTAAAATAGAAATAAATATCCTCTTCCTTGCCAACCTGTCAAAAAGACCACAGGAGAGAAGTACCTACACAGTCCCCAGCCCAGACTCATAAGCAGCCATGGCAACCCTCCATGCACAATCAGACAAGGAGCCTCCTGGAACTTACTCTCCATTTGTAGATGAGTCCCACACTACCAGACAGGCCAGAGCACCTGTCCTCCCAGCTCCAGAACTCCCACTCCTCCTCTCCTACCAAGCTTACTTCATCTGCCGATTATGAAATGTGCTATTTTTGTCCAGATTTTGATTTCTGCTCAACTTTTTTCTTTCTAGTTCTGCTTCTCTTGGATAGAAACCCATCCCAATCCCACCTGAATCACCCCATGCTGCAGCCACACCGGCCCAGGGGGCATCTAATGCAGCCAGGCACTTTCACTTACACTGTCCTTACCTCTGTGACGGTGGAACCTGGACACATAATGTCCCATTAACATTCGAGTTTATTTTTGTTTTACTTTCTTTTTTCTTTTTTTGAAACGGAGTCTTGCTCTGTTGCCCAGGCTGGAGTGCAGTGGCACAATCTCGGCTCACTGCAACCTCCGCCTCCCAGGTTCAAGTGATCCTGCCTCAGCCTCCCAAGTAGCTGGGACTACAGGTGTGTGCCACCATGCCCAGCTAATGTGTGTGTGTGTGTGTGTGTGTATATATATGTATATATGTATACATATTGTATTTTTAGTAGAGATGGGGTTTCATCATGTTAGCCAGGATGGTTTCAATCTCTTGACTTTGTGATCTGCCCACCTCAGCCTCCCAGAGTGCTGGGATTACAGGCGTGAGCCACTGTACCCAGCCTGTACTTTCATACTTTTTGGAGGCAAGCAGCATAGACAGCTTTGGCTGCCCTGAATGTTAGTTAGTGCTCATGTGAATTACATGTCCCTACCTTCATCACCCTGCCATGAGATGGATGCTCCCACTAATGTGGTTGTTTCAGAGGCAGAAGTGTCTCTTCCCTAAAACCTCTGCCAAACTCTAGTTGCCTCTCCCCACTGCAGTGTTCTTTAGTTTCCCCATCCCTTCCTTTCACCAACTGGTAAACGAGCAGATGCCAAAGCTAAAAGTGCAATCCAAAGACCACCCATCCACTTCTGTTTACAAGCACATGTCTCCTGACATCTCTCTCTCTTCTGGCAGATAGAGCCAGCACAACCTCTTGAGAGAGATTAGGTGGAGCCCTGGAACACCTCTAAAACAGAGCTCCCAAATTCTGATGAGCTGGAGACTCCACAGCGAGAGGAAATACAACATCCTTTCCTGTCAACATGGCCCCTTCTTCACATTAACTCTTAGGGCTTGATTCCAGCCTGTCCCTTCACAAGGACACCATTCACATACAACCATATTTTGCCTGAAAAAGAGAAACCTGAATAAAAAAAAGAGCCCTCCATTGATGTGCAGGAGAAGGTCCATTTCCAAGCCTCCCATCTCTTGGCCAGGCGGCTGACAGCCTCTTTCTGTTTTCTCCTCCAAAGGGAGGCCAACATGATTAAAGCTTTGCTCCTTTCGTTCCCACTTGCAACTTTTACAACTGGTGATTAACAGCCTCTTAAACAAGAGTGATCCTCTACTCACTATAGATTTGGCTGCTAAGTACATTTGATTCAAAAGTAAAAGAAACATGTATTCATTGTCCCATTTCCTTGGGAAACTCAGAAGTCGCAGACTAAATGATGAAGAAACCTATGGAATAGTAAGAGAAGGATTATAGGGTGACCAGCACATGTTCTTCAAATGACATAAATTACTAAGTAAGGTTTATTTTCCCCCTTTATGATTAAGAGCGAGGGTAAGAGTAACTCCAGCCACTTTCATCAGTTACATGTCACAGGAAGAAGAATGTACCATTCCTAACTCATGCAACTGCCTTTGGCATCCCCAAAGGTTCTCATTTCACCGTGGAGTCCAGGTTAAGCTTCGTGGTAGAGAACATTTTGCAGCTATGAATCACAGTTGCCACGAAGAAAATGTTTCCCCTCCACGCCCTGACTTGCTGAGCATCCTCATCTACGCTCCTACGTGCCAATTACAAACTCCTATCACAAGACCAAAGGGTCACAAAGGTGAGAAAATCCTCCAGCTCTGCTCCTTAGCCCACAGTTCTCACCTCAGCTCTGAATGTTTCCACACTCCAAGACAGGTTGATAATCTCTGCCTTCCCCACCAAAGTGCTCAGAAGGGCCTTAAGGGAAGGATAACACAGAGACTGAAATGTCAAATATCACTCTGGTCTACTTCATTTCCCTCTACCAGAGGCTCAGAAAGAGTGGTACACAGGAGTCCACATTATTTTATTCGCTAAAATGATGCCAGGGGCCAGGGGCCAGCGGCCAGGCACAGATGCTCATGCCTGTAGTCTCAGTACTTTGCGAGACTGAGGTAGGGGCTTAAACCCATGAGTATGAGACCAGCCTGGGCAACATAGTGAGACCCTGTCTCTACAAAAAATAAAAAATAAATTAACCAGGCATTAGTGGCACACACCTGTAGTCTCAGCTGCTTGGGAGGCTGAGGTGGGAGAATCACTTGAACTCCTGGAGGTTAAGGATGCAGTGAGCCATGATCATGCCACTGCATTCCTGCCTGAGACCCTGTCTCAAAACTACATCTATAAAATAAAATTAAAATGCCTTTAGCCAAATCACTATAATATTCTAATTGGATGCCCAGTCTTCTGTCTGGTTTAGACTCTGATCACAGTCATTATCTAATCTTTTAGTTAAATGTTATAAAACTTGCATAGTATATCTCATATAAGCCTTTCTCCCATGCACATCTGAGATACATAAAATAACAGTAATAAAAACAAGAGTAATAACATTAAAATTTATTGGGTACTTACTATATGCCACCCTTGGAGCACTTCATATATATTATTTCAATGAATCTTTGTAACAATCCTATGAGGTAGGTTGTTTTGGTATTTTGTTTATTTTGTTTTTATATGTAATTACCTGCTCTCCTGTTCTTCCTTTCTCCCCTGCCCCAATGCCACAAACCACACCCTTGGCTCAATATATTCACATGTACGTAAACAAATCCACCCCACAGGGTCACTGGCAAGATAATTCCGACTCCTAGCCTACTCATAGCATCACCTCCCATGGTACTTAAAAGATTTGGGATCTCAGAAATATCTCTTTCTAAAACATCCCAAAAATACCCTGAACAAGAAAGCCAAGCTGCTTCATTTAGAATCAGAGAAACAGCCATCATTTGACCAAGCCATATTCGGAACACGCACTACTGAAAAGCACTCCCTAGAATAAACAAAGCTGAGGACCACTTTGATCGTTCTTCTTCCTCATAGCATACATTTTGAGTCTGTGGTCTTCTTGGGACTTCTCATTTTCGCTTTTCTCTTATACCTGTTTCAAGACGCAAGGTGTAAGCACAAACTCTGGCAGTTACATGCACGGGCACCTTCATCCCTGCAAACATTTTGATTAAATGCCAATTAATTTAATATCTCCCAAGTGGTCTCATTTGAGGGTTCCTTGGACTCCTTTATTTAGAGGTAGCAATTAGAGCCCAGTTGGGGAAGACTCATCACCATATGGAAACAGAGGCTGTGGAAATACCTTGGAAAGAGTCGTTCCTGAGTCTTCATGGTCTCGAGGTCAAGGGGTCAAGGGAGCTGTAAGGAATCTAGGCCTTCATTAATCCCCCACTCACATGAATATTTGTCAAACAACATTCAGATGACTGGGTCTCAGAGATCCAATATTACTTTGCTGATTAAATGTTGAAAATAAATTCATAAACATGTAAAGGCATAGTTTCTCCAGGTAATGATTTAGAGATTAAGAAACACTAAATCTGTCAGACCCAATCACTTGGGACATGCTTGACAAATATCACCTCATTCCCTCCCTAAAATCAACCAGAGACGGTGAAAAGATAATGGGGCTTTTCAGTAGGTTGGAACTGGGTCCTTACTTTAGCTGTGTCACTAACTAGCAGTTAGGGATCATGGAAATGGTGTCTCTCAAATTTTTTGCGGATTTTCCTCATAAAATAAGATCAATTCACATGAAACATTAGGATCGAATGAGATGGCTTCTGACATGCAGTAAATGCTTTAACTTCCTTTGTTCTACGGTTATAACAATGAAATACCATTCACCATAAAACTCCAAAATCAAAGTTCTTGCAAGACGAACAACAATTTCCAGTTCAACACGGCAGAGGATCAGTTGTCCAGACTCTTTACAAAATCTGTAACTCCTCAGCCTACCTGAAAACTTACTTTATTAACTGGCTAAAAGCTCCTAAAGTTGTTTGCATAACACTGTTCCCTGGGGAAATGATTATTTGGACATGATCTGAAAAACACAAACAGTTGCATCCATTTTATATGGGGTAAAATATCCTAGAAAATCAGAGCAGGTAAAATAAATATAAATATGAAGGACCATCAAAAACATTTAAACAGAATAAAATTTGGGCTTAACTTTGATGAACTGTACATGCTCAAAAATAAAATATAACCAACCAAAATACATTTCTGTCTACAGCTGTAACGTTCACATTGGTGGCAGCTTGTTTACATTTTCGGCCAAGAAGTGTTCTTCCATCTGGTCACATACCCGGCATTACACACATATTTTAAAGTTATTTAAATATTTCATGTGTGAAAACAGAGAGGTTACTTCATGTAGGCAAATCTGGAAGAAGTCAAGTGCTAAATATGCTGCAAAGATCCTGCTTAACCCACGGAAACTGACATTTTTCTTTCAGCCTGCCAGTTAAATGCCTACTCTGCTTTTTAATTCATTCACCCACTTCTACAAACATTTGCACTGACATTTTGCCAGAGAGCTATTCCACAAATCTCTAATGGGGAGGGAAAAAAGAAGTACAACAAATATAACATAAATGTTATACTCTGGGGGCATCTTCAAAAAACTCTGGTCCCCAGGTAAGGCTCCAAATCAAGCCAGATAAAATAAGTGACATCCACACTTTTATATTACTGTACTATTATATATGCATGCCCCAAGAGGCTACCCATTCATATGGAAGATAATCTGACTACCGCATGACCCATTTCCTATTCCCAACAGAGTAAGTTGGGATTGTGTAACAGACCCACTATTTTGCAGACTAACAGTATACTGCTGAGGTCATATTTCTAACCTGAAGAAAACCTTGTGAAATAAGCCAACCTGTCCAGTTTTATACACTAGCCTCCAGAATCTACATGTTATACTAATTTCTAAATCCTCCTAGAACAAATAAGACCCAAGACCTGGTTATGTACAGCCAGTACCAGAAAAACCCATCCAGCAAAACGATGGCATGGCTAAGCTTCCACTATAGAAAGTGTTCACTTCCCCTTGCGGTTCTGATGGACCGAAGAAAAGAAAACAAATGCATTCAGAGGGCCCTTGGGAACCTGACAGAGAAACTCTGGAATTCCCCAAGTTCTGGACCCATCACAGGAAATTTTTTATTTCCTGAGTTAATCTGTCTATTCTAATTGTGTTAACATATCACAAATTCAGTTTCATTATGAGATTCTCAATGAGGCAGCCTACTGAGAATGTTAAAGCACATATGTACATACAGCACCCCTCTGCTCAGCCGTGAAGTGGCTGGCATTCCATTATGAGGACAGACCAAGGTGCTGTGGCGAGCCAGGGGAGTGACAAGCTGGCTTCCCACCACTCCTTGTGCCCATCCTCATACTTGCCTCCTTGCTGTTACTTGAAAGTTCAGAATTCTGCACTGTAAGACTCCTCTCCCGATGTTCTCATAGCTAATTCTTCAACCATCTTCAAGTGCATGTTTTTGCTTAAATGTCACCATCTTACTTAATATTTCTTTTTTTTTTTTTTTGAAACATAGTCTCACTCTGTCACCAAGCCAGAGTGCAATGGCACAATCTCAGCTCACTGCAGCCTCCGCCTCCCAGGTTCAAGTAAGTCTCCTGCCTCAGCCTCCCAAGTAGCTGGGACTACAGGTGCACGCCACGATGCCCAGCTACTTTTTGTATTTTTAGTAGAGACGGGGTTTCACCATGTTGACCAGGATGGTCTCAATCTCTTGACCTCGTGATCTGCCCGCTTCAGCCTTCGAAAGTGCTGGGATTACAGCCATAAGCCACCATGCCTGGCCTTACTTAATATTTCAACCACTTTACATCCCTTTTTACTTTGCTCTATGTCAACTTTTTTTCATTAACACTTATTTTATTAACTGAAAAACAAAATAAAACTATAACATATTTATTTATGTCTATTGCTTATTCTTCTGTTTGCCCAGGCAGAATAGTTAAGTTCCAAAACAGCAAAAGTCCTTCACTATTTTGCTCACTCATATGTCCTAAGTGCCTAGAACAACTCCTGGCACAGAGCAACAGACTCTTAAATCTTCCTATAACAAAAAAGATCCAAGACCTGTACATGACGAGGTCTTGGATCTTACTTGTTCTAGGAAGATTTAGAAATTAGTACTTAATCATTTGCCTGCCTTGTGTGTATACTTTGCAGAGACACATGTATATAGCGTGTAGATTCTGGAGGCTAATGTATAAAACTGTGACAGGTTGGTTTATTCAGAGAAGATGTAAATATAATTTTCATAGTTTAAGAGAAATTAATGCCTGGCTTCAAAGCTTCAAAGGGCAGTGAATAACTGAACTGTGAGAGACAGAAACATTATCTCATAGGACAATTTTCTAGGGCTCCACTAAGAAAAGACTAAGCCGGGAATTCTCATCTCCTAGGAGATAGACTCTACACTATAGGAAAGAACCCAGGTTGCATCACCTGCTAGAAGCTAGACAACAAGCTCAAGCAGATTTGGACAGACTGGACAGACTGTACACCTCTCAAAGCACACCACTGCAGGGTCTCCTCAATCTGAGGTGCAAGGCTCTCAAATCTAGTACCCACCCACCGTATCTCTCATTCGTTCCCTCATTCATCGCATGTGTGGTGAGCTGGGCAGCAGGATTAGACTTGCTTGTACTTCTCCACATTCCACAGCAAAGACGTGCTTGCTATCAAGTCCCTACCTGAACAGGCCAGGCCCCACCCAGATACACATACATGTCTGAAAACCTTTGGCCTCAGGCTCAGCCCTGCACGCTGCTGAGTCAGCCCTGACCAGCCTGTCAGTGGACTGGGAGCCCCACCCCGTCTCCCTGTGGCCTAGATCACTTGAGCTGCTCTAAACCCACTGTGAACCATAATCCAAAGGGCAGTATGAATGACTCGAACTATAGCACACTGTATCAGCCGCCCCAAACCACAGGCCACCCCCAACTCGAAGCTATCAAACCCACTGTAGTTTTAAGATCTTTGTAACTTCCTCCCACATTTACAGTCATTTTTAAGTATGTCTTTTATCCTGTGACTCACGGTGTGTGGAGCGAATAGTATGGTTAAGAGCACAGACTCTGCAGTTAAACCAAGCTTGCTCCGCCACGTATTCGCTGTATAACTTATCTATGCCTTCTTCCTTACCGGCAAAATGGCAACAGTAATTCTATCTATGAAGTAGAGTAATTGAGAAGACAAATGAATTTAAAAGGTAAAGCTCATGGAACAATGAACGTAGAACACATTCAAGATATTACTCCTATAAACAAAATGTGGTATATCCACACAGCAGAATATGATTAAGCTATAAAAAGAAATAAAGTACTGTTACATGGATAACCCTAAAAATATTATGCTAAGTCAAAAAAGCCAGACACAAAAGGCCACCTATTATACAATTCCATTTTTATAAAATGTCCAGCATAGGCAAATCCATAGATTCAGAAGGGAGATTTGTGACTACCAAGGGCTGCTGGGTGGGGATGGGGGTGGGGTGGGAGTGACTGCTAATGGGTATGGGTTTTTTGATTATTTGGTTTTTTTTTTTTTTGATACAGAGTCTTATTCTGTCGCCCAGGCTGGAGTGCAGTGGCACGATCTTCACTCACTGCAATCTCCGCCTCTTGGACTTAAGCAAATTCTCCTGCCTCAGCCTCCTGAGTAGCTGGAAATACAGGCCTGTGCCACCATGCCCAGCTAATTTTTGTATTTTTAGTAGAGATGGAGTTTCACCATGTTGGCCAGAATGGGCTCCATCTCCTGACCGCAAGATCCACCCACTTCGACCTCTCAAAGTGCTGGGACTACAGGCGTGAGTCACCGTGCCCAGCCAGCTGGGTATGGGGTTTCTTTTGGGGGCAATAAAAATATTCTAAAATTAGAAAGTGATCATTGTGAATTTTGTATATATACTAAAACCACTAAATTGTATATACTTTTTTCTTTCTTTCTTTCTTTTTTTTTGAGACAGAGTCTTTCTCTGTCACCCAGGCTGGAGTGCAGTGGCACGATCCTGGCTCACTGAAACCTCCACCTCTCAGGTTCAAGCGATTCTCCTGTCTCAGCCTCCAGAGTAGCTGAGATTAATGGGATGCACCGCCACACCCCACTAATTTTTGTTTTTTTTTTTTTGTAGAGACAAGATTTTGCCATGTTTGCCAGGCTGGTCTCAAACTTCAGACCTCAAGTGATCTGCCTGCCTTGACTTCCCAAAGTGCTGGGGTTACAGTTGTGAGCCACCGTGCCTGGCCTATTTTTAAAAGGTGATTATTATTTATCTTCCTCCTCTATGAGCTACTCCAAGACAGTGCCAAGTCTTATTGCTGTATCCTCTAAAGTATCCAACACAAAGCAAGACATGCTAACTGTCAAATAAACTAAGTAACCAATGACAAATGTGTAGCCAACATTTTCTAGGAAACATCAACAAAGACTAGAACAACTGGGCGGCTTCGAGGAATGACTGGCAAACTTGGGCAAAGTTTTATCCCCCAGGCATCTGGAGTCATGCCAGCGTACACTGATTCACTGTGGCTGAGGGTCAAAGGCAGGTTCTGCCAAAAGGGAAAATGATCAGAAAGCAGAATTCAGAACAGTTCAGGGAGAGCAAACAGGGAGCGAAACACCTCCATCCTTTCAACCAGGATTCATAATCAGAGACACCATTCAGCATGCACAGCATCCACTTCCAAAATGCAGACCAGACCTATCTGTATGGTCACTCTTCCATTGATGTAATTGCTACAAAAGTGAATGAACTGGAAAGAAAGGCTGTGAGGAGAAAGAACGCCACAGGAAACAAACAGCCCTTATTTCAAAGCAGCAGGTTTTTGCTTGCTTTGTCTTTTGCTTGAACTGGCAGTCAGTAAAGAATTTTAAAACATATTCTAGCCCTCAGATGAACCACCCTTGCAACCTGTTTCATATACGGGTTCTAGAGGTCACTTCATAGCAGAAAATTTTAAAGGAGGGAAAAACAGAAGAGGGAGAAATAAACAATTCCCTCAAACAAGGAAAACAGTCCATTTCATAGTGAAAAGAAAAATAGGCTGGGTGCAGTGACTCATGTCTGTAATCCCAGCACTTTGGGAGGCCGAGGCAGGTGAATCACAAGGTCAGGAGTTCGAGACCTGGCAAACATGGTGAAACCCTGTCTCTACTTAAAATACAAAAAAAAAAAAAAAAAAAAAAAAAATAGCTGGGCATGGTGGCAGGTGCCTGTAATCCCTGCTACTCAGGAGGTTGAGGTAGGAGAATCGCTTGAAACCGGGAGGCAGAGGTTGCAGTTAGCCGAGATCGCGCCACTGTACTCCAGCCTGGGCAACACGAGCGAAACTCCAACTCGGAAAAAAAAAAAAAAAAAAAAAAAACTAGATTCTGTTTCTTGCATCTTTTCAAATCCAAAAGCAATAAATATAGGAAATGTAAAACAATGAGTGCAAAATAGAAATCAACGTCCATTTGTTAGTATGGTTAATATAATCGAGAGATGGATGACTTCCAGAAGCAGGTAAAGATCAGCTGACTGTCAAACCCTCAAATTCTGCCCTAGAATTTTCAGAATGAACTCCCCACCACGGACCTCCCCCACTTTCCAGTCACTTTAACCAAGATGCCCCTCATACTCTGTCTGTGGCATTCTCACTGCATTTCCAAATTACTCCAGGTTTTCCTGTCCCTACTTTCAGGACTACTTGGAAATCCAGATTCTTTAAAGGGCTTTTAAAAATATCCCATCATCTTTAATTTCTGTTAGCTATGCTTCTTTCTCCTTATCACTGCTCTAAATCCAGTTTTCAGTTCTCTCTCCCTCTGAGACCATTTTCATTGTTTTTGACCTGGTTTATATTTAGTATATTGACTTTTTGATACATCTTTCACATAGTCCCAGCATTATAAATGGACCAATGAATGAATGAAGCCTAGACTCCTTAACCTGGCCTTTGAGACCAACCACACCCAGCAACCACATCACTCCTCTAGGGTCTTCTCCCACTTCAGGACACCTCACTCCATCTCTCTATATCAACCAGTAGTCATTCAATTCCATGATGACCCCATCAGAATTTAACACCCCTTTCTTTAGGAGGCACTTTTGTGACAAATGGTTTTTCACACTAAGGTAGCATTTAATATAAGGTAACTTTTATCATTGGACACACCTATGGAGTTTTGGCTCACCGCAGATTTAACCATGTCTTATATATAATGTCTTATTGTACCCCTAAGTACCCATAATGGGCCAAAATAAGGGGTTACAACAATAGCAGTGGTGTTCCCACCTGAGTGTCACTCAATGAATGCACACTGAATATATAAACGAATGAATGACCTCAACAGAAACATGCTGAATATATTTATTTTGCACTATACTAAATATTGCACATACATTTCTGGGTTTTGTTTTTTTTTAATTATCAAAAGACTTACAGGTACAGGTGCAGTTTGTTTGATGGTGCATTGCTTTACTGTGCTTCTCAGATAGTTGTTTTTTACACATTGAAGGTCTGTGGCAATCCTGTGTCGAGGAAGTGAGCACCATTTTTCCAACAGCATGGTTCACATGTGTCTCTGGGTCACATTATGGTAATTCTCTTAATCTTTCAAATGTTTTCACTGTTATTACACTTCATGGTGATCTGTGATCTTTAATGTTACTACTGTAATTGTCTTGGGGCACCACGAATCACATCCATAGTGTGTTCTGACTGCTCCACAGTCAGCTGTTACCCCAGCTCTCTCCCTTCCCATTGGCCTCCCTATTCCTTGAGACATAACAACTTTGAAGTCAGGCCAATGAATAATCCTACAGTGATCTCTAAGTGTTTAAGTGAATAGAAGAGTCACATGTCCTTCACCCTAAGCTGAATGATAGAAATGGTTAAGCTTAGTGAGGAAGGCATGTCAAAAGCTGAGATGAGCTGAAAGTAGGCCTCTTGTGCCTAACAGTTAGCCAAGTTGCGAATGCAAAGGAAAAGTTCTTGAAGGAAATTAAAAGTGCTACTCCAGTGAACACATGAATGATAGCAAAGTCAAATAGCATTGTTGTTAACATGGAGAAAGATTTAGTGACCTAGATAGAATACCAAAAGCCAAAAGTCCAACCCAGAGCAAGGCCCTAACTCTATTCAATTCTCTCAGAGCTGACAGAGGTGATGAAGCTGCAGGAGAAAAGCTTGAAGCTGGAAGAAGCTGGTTCATGAGATTTAAGGAAATAAGTCATCTCTATAACATAAAAGTGCAAAGTGAAGCCACCAGTGCTGACATGGAAGCTGCAAGCAAGTTAACCAGAGGCTCCAGCTAAGATAGCTGATGAAAGTGGCTATAGTAAACAACAGCTTTTCAATGGAGATGAAATGGTCCTGTATTCGGAGAAGACGTCAATACAACTTCCATTGTTTGAGAGACTGGTTAATGTCTGGCTTCAAAGCTTTAAAGGGCAGGCTGACTCTTGTCAGGAGCTAATGTAGCTGGTGACTTTAATCGGAAGCCAATATCCATTTACCATTCCAAAAATCCTCAGGTCTTTAAGAATTATGCTAAATCTACTCTGCCTGTGCTCTATAATTATAATGGAAAAACAAAGGCTAGATGACAACACATCTGTTTACAGCATGGCTTACTGAATATTTTAAGCCCACAGTTGAGACCCACTGCTCAGAGAAAAAGATTCCTTTCAAAATATTTCTGCTCATTGACAATGCATTTGGTCACTCAAGAACTCTGATGGAGATGTACAATAAAACTAACGTTTTCATGCCTGCGGACACAACAACCATTCTGCAACTCATGGACCAACAAGTAATTTTGAAGCAAATTTGAAGGCTCAGACTATTATCAGCATTTTTTAGCAAGTATTCCCCTGCCCTCTGTGCTCTGTCACCCAGAGGTGGAGTGCAATGACATGATCTCGGCTCACTGCAACCTCCACCTCCTGAGTTCAAGCAATTCCCCTGCCTCAGCCTCCCGAGTAGCTGGGATTACAGGCACACCACCATGCCCGGCTAACTTTTGTATTTTTAGTAAAGATGGGGTTTCACCATGTTGGCCAGGCTGGTCTCGAACTCCTGACCTCATTATCTGCCTGCCTCAGCCCCACAAAGTGCTGAGATTACAGGAGTAAGCCACCGTGCCCAGCCAGCCAATAAAGCATTTTTAAATTAAGATTTGTACATTTTTATTTATTTATTTTTTGAAAGAAAGAAAAAGAAAAGAAGAAAAAGAGCGAAAGAAAGAAAAAAAAAAGAATGAAAGAGAGATAGAAAGAGGAAAAGAAAGAGGAAGAGAGAACGGGATTCTTGTTCTATTGCCCAGGCTAGAATGCAGTCTAAAAATGGGTATTAAAAACCTCTTTTATGCCAATAATTGTGCTTAACAATGGAGACAGGAAGGAATAAGGGATGAAAATAACAAACAAGCAGCCAACCAATATTTTATTTAAACCTGTGAAATGCTATGTAATTGCTGAGGAGTGATTTACTTCCAATTATGTGGTCACTTTTAAAATAGGTGTAATGTGATACTGAGAAAAATGTATGTTTTGTGGATTTGGGGTGGAGAGTTCTATTAATATTTGTTAAGTTTACTTGTTCCACGTCTGAGTTCAAGTCCTGGATATCCTTGTTAATTTTCTATCTTGTTGATCTGTCTAATGTTGA
>PVKP010029806.1:0-28601 GCA_004027715.1 Plecturocebus donacophilus | reverse complement strand
AAAAAAAAAAAAAGTAAAGTACACAATAGTGTATGTTCTATGCTACCTTTTCTGCAAAAAAGGAAGGTAATATGAATGTATCCATATCTTTGCTTATATATATAAAAAATAAACACTGGCCAGGCACAGTGGCTCATGCCTGTAATCCCAGCATACCAGGAGGCCAAAGTGGGTGGATCACTTGAGGCCAGGAGTTTGAGACCAGCCTGGGCAACACAGGGAGACCCTGTCTCTACAAAAAAAATTAAATTAAAAACAGCTGGGCATAGTAGCACACACTCATAGTCACAGCTACTTGGGAGGCTGAGGCAGGAAGGTGGCTTGAGCCTGGGAGTTCAAGGCTACAGTGAGCCAAGATTGTGCCACTGTACTCCAGCCTCAGCAACAGAGTGAGACCCTATCTAAAATATAAACTAAATAAAACATAAAATAATAAATAAGCGTGGTGAAAGATAATTCAGAATTTAATGATTACTTGTCGGGGAGAATAAAGTTAAGACTTCTCTACTGTTATAGAGTTTTGACTCTGGAAACATGTTTCTACAGTCAAAAAACAAAATTAAATAAATATTAAAATAAAATAAAGAGAATGAACCTATCATGTTGGTGACATAGCCACAAATGGCTTTTGAGCACAGTATACTGTTTGTACATGCCTACAACATATTTTTTTGACAAATAAGCTGCAAAGAAATCACACTTCTTTCAACAATTTAACTGTTAATAACACCGGTGTCTTTTAAAGTAGGTTAATACAAATAAGTAGTTTATGTTAAAGCTGTTAGGAGCCAAGATTCAATGTAAGAAAAATTAGATATAAGTATAAAATCAAAGTTAAGAAAAAATCCAGTAATATAAAATTTGATTTAGAGATATCAGTTTGAACTCACATTTTTTTTCTTTTTAGCTATCACCAAAAAGACCCGGAAGCAGTAAGAAGCGACAGCAATGAGCACACCTAGAGTCCCTTCCCTTAAATCCTCTCCCCACCAAGAGGCAAGGGGTGCTTGGAGGAATGGCTGGATTCAATGCCAGAGCAGCACTTACAAAATGAGCCTGGGACATCTTGTTATGCCAGAAAGCAAAAGGGCTATGCCAAAGGAACACAGAGCCAATTATGCAACTGAGCATCAAAAGAAGTAAGAAAGGCAATCGGGTGAGACACATTAAATATACAAACCCCAGGAGCTCATAATGACTGTAGGGAAAGGGGAAGAAAGAGACGGGCAGGCAGAGAGATGGAGAGACCCGAGTCACTGAACAAAACTGGAATTAACTAGGGGCCCAACTTTTACCCTGAAAATTGGTAATTAAAAGAGAAGCATCTATCCTATTTCCTCTGTGAATTCTCTTTTCAGACAAAGAAACAACCAGCTAATTTATGCATACTCCTCATCAAACACCTGATTTATACCATGATAAGCAACAGGTGAAAAAAGGGGCTGGAAGGCTGATCCGGGACTTGACATTGCCAGGATCAGCCTGTCACCACCTGAAGCCAGGGATCAATCTTAGTGTGACTCAAAGAGGAACAACCAGACATGTGTGCCTCCTGCTGTGGTGCAATGGGAAACACCCAGCACTCCCTGAAGACATTCTTGCCAAGACTGAAGCAAAACCTCATCGGGCCTCTGGAGCTAATTTTTAATGGAAAGAACTGAAGGGACAGAGGAACTGCTAGGGAAGTAAGTAGCAAAGTATCAAAAGGTGACAGGACAACTGCTCTGTTTTTTCTGCAATAAGGACATGGGGGAAAAAAGACGGTGACTAGGGAGGAGCTGCTCTAAATGAAAGAGACTCAAGACATAACAATTAGGTGTAATAGGAGGACTTTGGAATCTGAAGTAAACCAGCTGCTAAAAGGGGACCATTGAGGAAATGTGATTAGAGGTATCAGATTACACAGTGTGTGCTGTTAACTATGTGATCATGTCATTGTAGCTACATAAACCAATGTCTACAGCCTTAGAGATACACAGTGAAGAACAGGAATGACACGACATGTCGTCTGATATATGAGTTAAGATGCTTCAGCTAATAAAAAAAGAAGGAAAGTAAAAAAGAGCAGATAAAGCAAATGTGGTAAAAATCACTGTACTTGTTGAATCTAGGTGAGAGATAAATGGATGAATAAAATATTCTACTCTAAAATATTCTATTGCAAAATATCACATATGGTTGAAATTTTCATGATTAAAACCATGTGAATGCTGAAAAGATATTCCCTTCCTGCTCTTCTGGCAACTAATCCCAGGACCACCGCATAGAGGGGCAACTGTGACTGAAACTAATCCCCAAAACAGCTCTCATTTCCCGAGTGGATCCTGACCACAGGAGACTGCGCACACAAAGAGTTCTCTGGACAGCAGGGGAAGGTGGTGGCTGCAGGGCAGGGACAAGCAGAGGACAAAGGAAGCAGCACTGCATTCAGCAGTTTCCCTAGCAAGCTAAGACCAGAAGGGGTGTCTTCCAGCACACCCTCCAGGAATCAAGCTGCCAGGGTTAGGGTATTCCTCTAGCCTAGCCTCAGGAGAGTCCAGCTCTGCTCAGAAGGTCAACAGTTCAACACCAAGTTTCCCCACAGGGGAAGATTCCTACATGATCTCCCACCAGAGCTCTTCTTGAGGAAATCAGGCACTGCCATTCCTTCCAGGTAAAATGCTCGGACCTGTCTTTAAGTCTCACTGCACAGTAGGGGGATGAGAGGTATGCTGCATTCTGTAGGAAAAAGAAAGACAAAAGAAACTCCAACAAATTTTCCACGTAACCACCCAAAGAACAGAAAGGCCAGCACACAGGATCTCCAGTACAGACTCACCTAACACAGCCCCTGCCCTACTCTTCCACACATACAGAGGTGGCTGTAAATCCAGGAGCAGGCAGGTTACAGAACCCCAAAGAGCTCACAAATCCTGAATGTACCACATTCCCAAGGCCGTCTCTCACTCTAGACTCACTCTTATGTCTCATAGTCAGCATCCTACTGGGACTTTCAAGGGGACACCCTACATGACTGGAAGCCTCTCTTTCTGACCTGAGAAGAAAGCCTACCACTGCCAAAGGCAAACTCTGAGCCTGCACCTGTGAGCTCAGGAACGCCCCCAGCATCCTGTGCACTCGACCCACACTAGTGGAGAACTCAAGCAGCAAAGTGACAGTGCAGCTGAAAACCGAGAAAACAAAAGCTTAAAATTTAGCCCATCTACCTCAAATCCTAACCTTCCATGAAAAGGAGCCTTTCCTCTCTCCCTGTAGTTTGTGATACCAAAGAATACTGAATCAGTACTAATATCTCAGTACAATTAAAATTGAGGGTAACTAGGTAATAAAGACCTGATGCTGAGATTCAAGGAAGTCAAAAACAGAGCTTTAAATACAAGGAAACCATGTCCTGAGAGAATACATGCTCTGGGTCACGGCATGACAAATGGAAACCTGAAGACGGGGGTGCAGGACTAACAGGCTGGGAAAATGAAGCTGGTTTCCCTTGAAGACTGCTCAGACCAAAAGTTCCTCACTCTAGCGGCAGAAGAGACAAACCCGCTGCATGAAGGGTAGACTACCACTCCAGTGCAGGCCCCTACTGCTGCAGCGGCCCTAATGGGATGACCAGAGCGTCAGAGGAACACCAACTATTTACATGGAGATAGAGGTTGGTGAGCTACAACTGATGTTCCAGAAAGTGGACTCTGAACTGGATCATATTCAACACAGGCTGGATATGAAATCAAGACTCATCACCTTGATTGGGCAGGAGAGAAAAATCCAGTTACACTCTTAAAGGAATTAGCAGCCATTCAGCCTTGACATCAGACTATGTCCACAGTATTCAGCCAGCAGATGCTGACTACAGAGCAGGAGGTGAGTGCCTTATCTGTGCTGCTCTGCATGATGTCCATGCAAGGACTACAGAGGCACATAGACCCAGCTGTCACCATCAAATGAAGAAGAGAATAGCACCACCCAGCAACTAACATCCCACTACCAGGCTGGTAAAGAAAGGGGTGTCCAGAAGGGCACATTGGTGCCGAGTCCAGTGCCAGGGAGGCATAGGAGAATGTCTTACGAGCACCTGGAGCTGGCATGGAGACAGCTTGGTATGGGGATGGGCCGGTGATGCCTTTAGAAAGACTGGGAAGTGAAACAGAGCAGACGCTGTATGAATGAAGTTCAACCAAGAGAAAGGAACAGAAAAGAGGGGACTTTAAAATGTATTCCCACTTAAGCTTGGAACTTCAGGCCAACATATCACCTAACACTACCTTACATCTGTTTTTTTGTATAATGAGGATAATACAGACATGCTGATCTCTCTCTCACACACACACATTTTATAAACTATCAATCAGCCAAAATGTGAAGTAACAAGCTTTGGAAACTAAAAGACAACTGTATTATATATTTACATCCTTTTTGAAAACGCTGACTGCATGTTACGGTGAGACTGCCAGCACCCAATGTGACCTGTGGTCATTCAACAAAACCCAACTCAAGTAATAAACTGGCTTCTTATGTGAACAAAAAAGTAGAGAGGGTAGACAAAATAATAATAGCAAAAAGCTCAAGGTTTCTGAACTTGTATTCAAATCCTGTGATGATAGGCCCCTAGGGGTACATTTTATTTTTTCTTTTCTACTTTTGAGTTCATTTGAAATTTTCCATAATAAAAAGTAAACCAGTAAGCTCTTGCTTAGAACAGTGGTCCCCAACCTTTTTGCCACCAGAGACTGGTTTCATGGAAGACAGTTTTTCCACAGACTGGGGGCAGGTTTTGGGACAATTCAAGTGCACCATGCTTAAGTTGTGTGCTTTATTTCTATTATTACTACATTGTAATATATAATGAAATAATTATACAATTTACCATAATGTAGAATCAGTGGGAGCCCTGAGCTTATTTTCCCGCAACCAGGTGGTCCCATCTGGGGGTGTTGGGAGACACTGACAGATCATCAGGCATTAGATTCTCATAAGGAGTACACAACCTAGATTCCTTGCATGTACAATTTACAACAGGGTTCATGCTCCTATGAGAATCTAATGCCATCGCTGATCTGACAGGAGGCGGAGCTCAGGAGGTAATGCTAGTGATGGCGAGCAGCTATAAACAGATGAAGCTTCACTGGCTTGTCTGCCACTCACCTTGTGCTATGTGGCCTTGGTTCCTAACAGGCCATGGACCAGTACCCAACCATGGCCCAGAGGTTGGGGACCCCTGGCTTAGAAGATCCCTGTATGACGATCTGAAGCGAGACACAACATCATTCTAAATTACAGAGCTAAATAAACACTGCCTCCACCTCCACTGACAACACCAACCTACGCAAGTACAGCCATATCATTATTCGGCTCAACATTGTTCACTCACAAGTCTGTTAGCAATCTGTCAATCTTGAGTGAAACTCTAGCCTTTGGCCAAAACATCCTATTCCAGCCTTCTGCTCTGTTAATCCTATGGAACCTTTTCCTTGCTCCCTCAGGACCTCCAGTCCTCTCTCAGTCTTTGTCCTACTAACGTGGCCCTGTTTTGTCTTTACTTCCTGGCTTCCCTACTGGCTCGGGTTCCTTAGGCCTTCCCTCCACCCAGGTTCACCTCTCTCTTCTGACACTATCACTGCTTCCATAGCCACATTCTAGAGCTCTATCGCCTCTAGAAACTGTGCTCCCTCCCAAATCTGTGTTAAGTAACCCATTCTTGGACACCATGTGCTCCCTCCCCTTCCAGCTAACTGGCTGCAGGAACTTCATGCACTAGACTCACAACCGGTGACCTGACCCTTTGTTCCCTGTCTGTTGTCCACAGCTTCTCTCTGCACTCATCAGAACTCTCTGGCCCCACCTACCCTCAGAGACACCCCACCTTATTCAAACCCAACTCTCCATCTATCTATGCAGGCACCTAAGTGGCTGAATAACACCAGATTTATTTAACTCATGACCACACATCTCAAATGGACACTAGACTGCTCCTAAATTACCCCAAAAGTCTTCAGTATATACACTTTCCCAATGCTCTAAATTACTACTTCATCATTTTCCTTTTTCCTCAGATCTCCCATCTTCCCTCTGCCTCCCTCACTTGTGGCTAACCTGCCAAGAGCCTGCTTTTGATTAAGAAAACAGAAGCAATCAGATGGCAAACCCTTCATTTTCCCACTGCAAGTCCACTAAGCCACCTGTATTCACACCTTCTACTCCACCAGGGGGTGCCCTGTTCCTGGGCAAGACAAGCCCTTCCACTTGTGCCCATGAGTGCACTTCCTGGGTCTTCTCCAAATGGAATCCTCTAAGTATTCCCTCTTGTTGTCACTGTCAATTCCATCCTAGCTATAGGTCCATTCTCATATAAATATGTTCTAGTTTCTTCTTTCTTAAAACTGTTTTGGATCCCACAGCCCCACCTCTGCTATCCTCATGTCATCCCCTACTCCAGCAGTTGGGTTTCTTTCCCAACATGCCACTGAAAACAGCTCTCACCCAGGCTTCAAGACAGCACCCCAGGACAGTGCTGGAAACACCTGCTTCCTCAGCTGGCCTGTCCCTGCTCTCACTAGCCACTCCTTGTTCCCTTTATTGCTGCCCTCGCCTCTGTTTGAATTCTAAATCCTGAAGTGCTTCAGGCTCCCACTTGGAGCCACTTCTTTTCTGAATCTATACTAAGTAATCTCACCAGTCACGTGGTCTAAAATACTCTCTTGATGTTGGCTCCATGTTTCATCTCCAGCCCTAGGGTGCTCCATAATCTCTGCTGAAAGGCACTACAACCACATTTCCAAACCAAATCCCACCTCAAACTGTTCCTTCCTCGTTCTTCCCTATCTCTGTCAAGTGCACCAACATCCATCCAGATGTGCTGTCCTTAATTCCACTCGCCCCAGCCCCACCAATGCAAATCACCAGCATACTCGGTCTCCTCTCCACGACACACCCCAGCCCTGCCTTCGCCGTCTCTTCATGGCCACTACAAGCCCCACCCTTTCCAGGCCACAGTCACCTCTTGCCTACACTATTTCAACAGCCTCTCAACAAGTCTCTCTGGCTTTCATTCTTGCTCCTCCACAACTGGACCTCTACCAGTAGTCACCTTCGTCTTTTTAAAACTTAAGAGAACGTCACTGTCCTGCTTAAACCTTCCACTGCTCTTTAGAACACACACTCCTCTTGCTGGCTCACAAATTGGAGGTGGCCCAGCCACCACCTCTCTCCAATCTCACCTCCCACACTCTCTGCAAACCACACACTGGCCTCCCTCATCTCCTTTCTAGTCTTCAAGCTTGCCAGCCTCATTTGCCCTTAATACCTTCACACAAGCCACCTGCCCAGTTTCTTCCTGGTCCTCAGAGTGCTGGCATCTGCTCAACACCCAGGCCTCAGCACAAGCACTGCTTTCCCAGAAAGTGGCTCCTGGGCTCGTCAGTTTCAGCTGACTCACCTCTCTGCCCTCACACCTTTCTGATCACCTCCTTCTGCTTAACTTAATTTTTGTACAGAATATTACCACTTATTTCCTGGAGTTATTGTGCGTTTTTGCACATAATTCCTTTGCTGTGCTCCTCTCCCTGCTCTCTTGAATGCAATCTCCTTGATCAGCAGAAACTGCAGAGAATTTATGAAATTTGTGAATCTCTAAAACTCCTTCATCTCTGTCTTCCAAAGTTATTCAAGCACTGAATGTTTACTGCGTGTCTAACCTATGTCAGCCTCTGCGCCTTCAGCAGTGCAGAATCGTACCCAGTCCCTTCCTGTGTGCAAGCCGCAGTCTAGTAGGGAGAAGCGTTCATCAAAGATGTCCATAAAGAAATGTCAAACAAAAACTGTGAAATGCTCCACAGCAGCCCTGCAGTGCTCTGAGTGCCTTGGGCTGGGCTGGAAGTGAGGATGACCTGGTAAGGGATCAGAAATCAGAGGAGACCACTTTGAAGAAGTGATGGCTGAGCTCAGATCTAGAGGCAGCCTCTGCAGAATGAAGAGAAGATAAGCAACTTGAGGGAAAGGCACACGTGGAGGACCATGGTGAGGGACAGAACAGGGGCAGCACAGCTGGAGATGCTCAGTGCCAGATGAGAGGGGAGAAACTAAGCATCATGATCTTTATCCTAACAGTAGAAAACTCCAAAGTGGTTAGCTTTTGTTTTAAAGTTTGGTAGAAACAGCAGATTTCCATTTTAAATAGAAAACTGTAGCTAAAGTACAGAAATTAACGGATGGGTAGAAAGGAAGAGCATTTGGGCGTAAACATGGTAGGGGACCACCTTAGTCATTTGGGTGGGAAACAATGATCATAATCTGGACTAAAGCAATGATGATCATAGAAAAATCCATCAGACTTGGTGATGGATTCAATACAATGGGCGAGGAACAAGGAAATGTCAAGGATGACCCCTAGGTCTTTTATTTTAAAAACTGGATGGAGATGGAACCATTCAGTAAGACAGAAAACTCTAGAAAAGACCAAGGTTTGAGGACCAAAATCATGATTTCCATTTCAGACATGCTCATGATATCCGAAAGTGGATGTCAAGGATAGTAGCTGGATGGATGTAACTGGCACTGAGATAAGAGATCAGGACTTCATAAGGTATACATGTGTGAGCCATTAACATTTAGATGATAACTTAAGCAGAGTGAAGGAATAAGGCTGCCTAGCAAGAAAGTACTGGGTGAGAAGGGAAAAGGGCCCTGGGACTAAGAGAGCAATATTTAATGACTGAGTTTGAAAGAAGCCAAGTACCAGAGCACATGCTGAATGATTCCACTTACATAAAGTTGAAAAACAAGCAAATCAATTGACGCTGTTACACAGAGCAGACAGAGGGGCTAAAGACTATAAAGACCCATGAGGGAATTTCTAGGGATCTTTGTCATGTGCTATCTTTATCTGGGCACTGGTACACATAGGTGTGCTCATCTCACAGCTGTGAAAATTCACCACACGGTAGTCCAATTTATAATCTGTATGTTAGACTTCAAGGAAAAGTTCAGGAAAGAAATAAAAATGAGAAGAGTTCCACTGAGAGGGAAAGGCTGAAATTATGGGGGAGAAAAGAAATAACAGAAAAGGCCAACGGAGACAGGATCCAAAGGTCTACAAGAGGGATGAGCCCTGGAGAGGGGAAGGCAGGAAGTAGTGTGTGTGTTTAAGTAGAAACTGAGAGTCCCTGCTGCAGGGAAGCAGGAAGCAAGGCCATCTTCTGAGGAGAGGGCAGTGGAGGTTTGAGGAGAACAGAGGTGGTATGAGATGGTTGTCTGGAGGGTGGGAGAGTGGCGTGACCCGAGAAGCGCAGGGGGACTGCCAGCAGCACGGAGGGTGGGGATAGATTTGGCCCAGGGCTCAATTCCTTTGGGGCTGCGTGGGGAAGGCAGGTAGCTAAGTTTCTACAGGACTGAGTTTTTTGCCAAATGGGAATCATCAAAGGACAAACGGGCCTTCCATCGGAAAGAAATCATCCCCTATCCCAATCCAAATCTCTACCTTCACATGCTGACAGAATCTTAAACCACCAAGGACTTCCAAGCCTCAGGAATGCTTGTGTGACATCACCCCAACTTGCTATGTGGCTACTGCCCCCTTCTCCATATTCAATCTATGCAGCTAGCTCTGTTCTTCAAACCAAATGCCACACAGAGAAGGCAGAACCCATCAGAGAACTCCCTCCAATTCCAGCCAAACTATCAATGTACATGTGCTGCCCAATTCTAGTCCTTTCTTCCTCTTACAAATGGAAGAAGTGTCCATGTCCTACTTAAGATTCAGCCCGACACCACTCCTCTCTGGATGTCTGGACTGAGCTTTTCTTTTTTTATCTTGAATACATTATCTGAAATTCGGACTGCTGGCTCAGAAAAATCTAAAGTTGTTTTTAAATAACTATACAATTACTTTGTCATAAAAGTCAAGTGAAAATTACCTCTTTTCTTATTTTTGAGACAACTGTTCTGATTTTAAGAAAGCTTTAAGTATCACAGATCTTTCTGCAGTGAGTACGGGTCTTCCTATGAAGCACTAACTGTACATAAGCCCCCTCTGCAATAGCAGACTCTGACAGTAAAATCGATTTCAACAGAACTCAAATTAATTTCCTACCCAGAAGTAGATCTATCTGAATGTATGGTATATAATTTTGCCACTCAAAGGCTTAAGGGCACACTTTCTGGGAAAGATAAAAGTGAAAAAGAACAGGGAATGTGACATGTCAGCCTCCACTCCCTACCAAAAATCACCACCAACTACGATGAGTTGAGATGACCATGTAATTCATCTTCCCCATACCCATATAGCAGGCAACTGTCATGGGGGTTGGATAAGATTCTCTAAGAAAGATAACCAAAGGGCCTTGGCTCAGGAGACAATGCACTAGGCCAGTAATCCTAAAATATAAAGAATCCACATTAACTTCGTAGTCCCTTAATTAATGGGAAAGGTTTTACAGAAAGATTCCTATATCCCTAGTCTTCTAACACATGTTGATTATTTGATATAGATAAGTGACACTCAGAGAAGCCAGCCCATCCTGGCACAGGCCTAGAAGAGAGGTGTTACTGAGGCAACAGTCCTGGAAGCTGACCTCTGAGGCATAGAATCAGAGCTGCATGCACACAGGCACATGTTCCACATTTATTTAGCACCCAGCATTTGTTGGGCAATAAGCTAGGCCCTAGAGGATTCTGATCAACAAAACAGACATGCCCTCTGCACTTATGTGGTTTACAGGTGAAGAGGGGAAGGTGACGGTTCCAGCACATGTGAGTGGAGCTTTGACAGAGGCATTACAACTGATGAGCTGGGCATCCTAACTAGCCTCAGCATGGTAAAGAAGATTTCTAATTGACTCTACTTTTAAGCTGAAACCCAAAGGACAAAGTGAAGCAGCCACATAAAGAACAGGAGGGCACAGCATGTGTACAGAGGTCATCAGATCCCATGCCCCAGAAAATGGAGTCCAGTAGGCAGAAACAGGAGTCATATAGCAGGGCCTATCAGCCACAGAAACTATTATCTGGAATGACCAAGGCATCTCTGTAGGATTTGTTTTTGAAAAAATATAAACATTACAGTTACAAGATAGCTAGGAGATAGCTGTCCACCTATAAAGACCAACAGAGACTTACAGGTCTTCCTATAAACTTAGGACTCTGCCTTATAAGAAAAACAGAAGGCATTTAAAGGGCTAGAAGCCTGTGGAGACTGCCATAGGTGCCAAAGAGTGTGAAGGACCCAATCCATAAACATACAAAGGGGTAAAGTATGGTAAAGGCTCCAGTGGGGGATTATAAAACAAAGTTGCACAGGAAATCAGCTCCTGAGCCAGCTGATACACGCTGAACTTCTAGGAGGAGCTTCTGACCTCAGGAGCCCTCCTATAAATGTTACCTCCCTCTCTGGAACAGGGAACACTCTTTAGCTTCAGCATTCCCTATCCAATGCAGTTTCCCAAAACTGTGTAAGATATCATTTGCCTCCCGAGTAGCTAGGACTACAGGTGCGCGCCACCAAACTCCATCTCAAAAAAAAAAGATTTCACTTGAAGTCCTCACTTCTCTTAACATGCTTTTTCCTTCAGACACCCACACTGTCTTTGAGCCTCCCTCCCAGTGTAGCCCAAAAAAATTAATCAACAGCCAAATCCCCAGGTTCTAATTGCAGTACCAAGTGCTGATACTCATTCCGTTGCTAATTTGTCAATGATGCGTCTGGATTAGCCGGAGCTCTAAGAAAGAGAGGCAAAAAGTATACTGGGCTGAACAATGTCTCCCCAAAATTCATATCCACCCAGAACCTCAGAGTGTGACCTTATTTGGAAACAGGGTCTTTTCAGATGTGATTAATTAAGATGATGTCATAGTACATTAGTGTGAGCCCTAAATCCAATGCCTGGTATCCTTATAAAAGAGAGGAGACAGAGATTCAGACACACAGAGAGATTGGGGGAAAAGGCACATGGGGACAGCTGCAGAGAGTGAAGTGGTATGATCTACAAGCCAAGGAAGGCCAAAGACTATTGGCAAAGAGAAGCTAGGAAGAGGCAAAGTATTCTCCCAGAAAGCCTTCAGAGGCAGCATGGCCCTACTGCCACCTTAATCCAGAATTCCAGCCGCCAGAACTGTGAGACAATAAATTTCTGTTGTTTTAAGCCTCACAGCTTGTAGTACTTTGTTACGGCAGCCCAAGGAAACTGCAAGAATATGGCATGCTCTCAGTGACATTTTGCCATTACAGTCCTTACCTCCATCTGGGCTCTATGTACACAAGAGGCATTGTTTATTCTTTGGTGATGTTGAATAGATGATGCTTACTTTACACTTCACCCAAGCCCTTTTAGCTCTAAAAAAATGAGCTCTAAAGCTCATTTCACCTTTAATCACTTCTGAAAAAAGAAGTTGCATATCTCACTTAAATACTTTTACTCAAGAGATTAAGAGATTACATTTCATAGAAAAAAATCTTTATTTTTCCTTTCCAATAGTTTTATTCTTTACTTCTGTCTCCTAAGGAAACAAACAAAAAAAATCACAAAAAGTGTCTACAGTCTTCACCTCCGACACCAAAAAGTCAACGACACATACATACTTACTTCTGTGGCTGCCAGCCTGGGGAAGGGGTGAGCAGTGGCTTCACAATCTGAGTGAATGGGGGTTTTGTATATAATACATAAAACATGGGGTGCCCAGCCTACTTCCGTCCATCACACACAAGTGGGCTTTGTCCTGGTAACGCAGGAATGAGCTTCATTCCTTCCCTGTCCAGGCAATGAGGACAGAGCCCTGCAATCTAATTGGCAGCTGCAAAACCTACCCATCAACTATAAAGCCCGCCCCCAATGACATTCTGTGTCATTTCCAGGTGGAACACTCTTGCCCATTCCTGCTTGCTCTTCCTTGGGTTTCACACCTTAAATTTCCATTCTGTGAAAGTATCCTTTCCCATCACAGGCAAAGCCAGAATTTGGTAGAGCTTGAGGTCGTGAAGCTCTTAACAGACACAGCTAAATGTGAGCTTATTTTTGAGAACATTCTATCTCCAAAATCTTGAATTGCTATGCACCTCCAGCTCCATGTGTCCATATACATTCTCCCCAACTTCCACCACTTATGCTCACACTCAGCCCACTTGAGCAACCTTTTACCCCCAAGAAGCAGCAGTTTCTGCCAACCAATTATACTGCAGCAGAAACACTTTGTAAGTCAAGTTTCAGCTTTCTCACTTACTAACAGTGTGACTTCAAGCAAGTTGTTTAGTCCTAAGACTCATTTCCCCAGTAATACCTATACCTGTATCTCTTAGGGTTGCTTTGAAAATTAAGTAAGACAATGCACACTTATTATAGTACCTAAGCTCAATACATACTTTTTTTCTTCCTTCAATTTACCTGTCTGGTAAGCACAAGGAATGCACACTGTTAACTGGAGGATGGCTTAGAAGCCTGCAGTGAACAGCTCAGCCTTCCTGCTAAGCTTTCCTTTCCCTTTCCTAACTGCACTCTAACCTCCTGTTCAGGGATTACCTCTCCCTCTCTATGCAGCAATAATAGGCCAATAAATCAGGGTGCTCGTCTATCCTCCCCTGTGAAGGCCAAGATCCCCACATCTTCCCTCTCACTAAAGTACCTGATCCAGTCAGAGGGTAAGAAACAGACCTCAGTTCAGCCAGCCAGCCTTTCTCCCCAGATACTCTTAATTGTGAAGAGTCAAAGATGAAATTAAAAATTAGAGTGCATTCACACGTGCTAGTGACAGCAGCCAGGACAGACATTTAAGCAGTTCCTACAACTACGGCCCTCCAGCGCTACTTGGTTACTCCACACCCTCTTCCATTCTACAATTCATTTTTACCTTAAATTACCCAGAGTCCATTTCTGTTGCTGATTGCCAGGCAGCCCTAACTGATAAAGAATTTTAGATAGTTACCACCCATCTCCACCCACCTGCATTCTCCTTCTCCAAAGCCTGAGTGACTGGGATTAACATTCACATCGTGTATTAAGAAAGAAATGGAAAACTGGCTCTGGAAATTTGATTTCCAAAACTGAGCCAAGGAGCAGCATTTTCAGCCTCATCTGGGAGCTTGTCAGACACACAAAAGCTCAGCCCTACCTTAGACCTACCAAATAAGAATTGCATTTTAGCAGGACTCCCAGGTCACACAAGAAAGTCTGTGAAGCAATGACTCAGAGACTAAATGCGGTTCTTGGCAAGTGCTTGATCAGCCTCATACTTAATGTGAAAATGTTGTCTGTAAACTATTTTTTTTTTAAAGCCTACTTGACTCACAGCTCTCTCCTGCAGAGGATGGGGCTTAGCTGCATAACATCATGATGAAACACACAATGGGCCACAGTTCTATGCTCAACGCCTCTCCCTACCATCCTCAGATCACGCTCTGAACTTTCCTGTCTGTAAAATGGGCTTGTAATCCTAACCTCCTCAGATTACTGAGTATGCAAATAGTACATTTTCATCACTGCCTTTACCTGACAGATGTTCCTTGCCCCCTAGTTATGCCCCAGCTGAAACCCTTCCTGAATAAACTAGCTAAGCGCCCACTATCTAGATCCTCCTTCTCATCATGTTCTCACAATTTATAGTACAATTTCTGCTAATTAATGTTCATCTAGGGAGGCACTCCATGAAGGCTCCAAATGACTAACATGTGGGCATCACGGGTAAAAGATCTATTCAAAGTGTAAGAGAGACCAATGGCTTTAATATACCAGAGTACGAAAAGTTCATAAACAATACTTTCACACTGCAAGTTGCAACTAACCTGTAGGCATCTACCACTTGTCAAGTTTTGGTGCCATGTCACAGATAAAGCCACAATTATCCGAAAAGGCTACTAAAAATCCCTTTTCCAACTATATTATCTATGCAAGGCCCGATTTCTTCAACTACTTCAACCAAAACAACATATTGCAAGAGACTGAATATAGAAACAGATGTCTTTTATTTAAACTCCATACATTTAAAGAGTTGCCAAAATGTAAATATTGCTACTCTTCCTACTAAATGTTTTGTTTCAGAAAATAGCTGTTTTTCATAAAAATGTCATTTACATTAGCATGTAATGAGTTTATCATTTTTAAATAAATGAGTTAGTAAGTATCTTTGTAAAATTTTGGTTTTCACTTCTATTACAGTAAGTATCAAAGTCTGCAACCCATATACACTTTAAGTTCTCTGGGGTCCTTAAAAAAATGTTTTTTAAAGTGTAAGAAAGTCCAGACACAAAAAAGGGTTGAGAATTCTCCTTAAATCCACTCTTTTTTGAAGACTGAAAGTATGTAAACTGTAAGATAACCACTTACATGTAGTAATTTCCATCACCAAACATTCCTCTTCTAGATATAAGAAAAACGTCCCCCGAAGTCCTCCAAAATAATTCTAAAGTCAAGTTTTGTAGGTGAGAGGACTGAGCTAAACACTACAAGAAAGAACTCTCCCACAGAGATGCTTTATAAAGGATTCAGAATTTATTCCACCAGACACAATTCACTAAGTTGTTCTTACAAGACCTTGGTTTACAGGTGGTGGGACATGCATCTATCTGACAATGTCCTCGCTGACATCGTGGGTGCCCCATTCATGTGGAGAATGTATGATCCCCTCAGCTTAGTTAGGAACTCCTCCTCCTCAAAAATGATCAGAAAGTCCTAGAAATCAAAGCCATCAGATTCTAATTTGGCAAGTCTCCGCAGATAAAACAACTCCAAGGAAACCTCTGCTTATTAGCCTTTTTCTACAGGCCTTGGCACACACAAAAAAAATTTAAAAAAAGAAAGGCTGTTTAGGTATCAGGACCTACATACTGCCAAAGGAACCGGGCTAAGAGGGCATTTGTTCTGTTCAAAGCCACCACTCTCCATGTGGCTCGGGTATGTGGGAACACAGCAGACGCTGCATCTACCTCCTCACTAGTCTCCACTATACCTATAGAAGAGTGCAGTCCAAAATACACATAACTTGGTATAGGAAGACTTAGATATGCAAGTTACATAGGCCTTATCCACTTAATCCTTGCTTAACTATCTGCTTTAGAATAACTCAACTATGGCAGTCCTGGTAACTCACTGATTAGAACTGTGGAACGTCAAATCTGTTCTATTTTGCTTCCACCATAACAAATAGTTCTGAAACTGAAGATTCTGGCTGCCCAGGGTAGATTCATGTCCCAAACAGGCCCTTCACATTCCCCACTCTTGAAGAAGCCCGGACTCTTTTCCCCATTACAGTGCCTTCATGTGCCCTGGGCCACCTCAATGATAACAGGTCACAGTGAAGCCCAGCTTTAGAGTCCTAGACTTCTCTCCTTGGCAATGGGCTCTCAGAGTCTCTGAAAGAGAGTCCTTCTGACTTCGCCACACCCTTTTTAGTGGCCACTAAGGTCTGTAGCTACTCAGCTTCTCACACTTGATCTCCTCCAGCCAACAGCATCTCAGAAGGTCCAACTGCCCAGCCTTTTTTCTCAGGTGTGCTTGTCAGTCACGGAAGTGAACCCAGGTCTCTTCATCTTTCTGAGCCGACTTCAGTCACTGGAGGTTGGAGGTAGTCAACTGAGAGGAGAAGATTTCACTCAGGGTAGCCCAAGCACACCCATAACTCCTGGGTCTAAATCTCTGCGGTCAAATCCTCCACACCACAAAGCCCAGCCTTGGAAGATATTCCAGGTTCTGTTGACTTAAAGGCCTGTTGGTTCAGACACCAATGTAATCCACTGGCATACATGTACATCTGTCACTGGCATACATGTACATGAGTCACTGGCATACATGTACATCTGAAAAGTGGAATGATCTCAAAGCAGGACTCCTCAAAAGAACATCAATCTCTGGCCAGTGGCTGTCATTCATGCAGCATCTTGGAAACACGCCTTGACAAGAATCCAAACACTTCCTTACCTGTGCCTCAAGTAGCAACCAGCATTTCCTGAACATGCTGTCAATAACCACAGCCTCTGTGATAATAGGAACAACTTCCCCAAGAATTCTGAAGTCAACTTTTGAGTTTGGTCAAAGGAAGTTCTCACTCTGAGCAGGATTCTCCAACTAAATTTAGGATGTCATCCAGGGTCTACTCCTCTCCTTTCTAGAACGAGGGCAAACTTAAAAAAAATCTGCTCCAGATTGACAAGAAAGAATTTTACATCACTTCTGATGTCTTCCTGTGCACAGCCTTGCCACCAGCTGGATAGAAAAGTCTGTGACTCAGCTTGACTCCAGAGCACTAGGAGAGAACCTGACAACAGTCCTTCCAGACACTCCCAGCACCTCATTTCCACCCCTTAGACCACTTTCCTACTTGGTCCCCAGGTGTTTAGACCTCTTGCTGCCGCCTCCCCTTCCCTTAGTGCCACCCTTATAGCCTAACTTCCTTATAGCCTAACACACCAAAGTTCTAGGTTCCCTGATTTCTCTCACAACAAAGTTCAATGGCTAATGATTTGAGCTCCAGGTTTTAACGAGCTATAGGGAAGAGATGCTTCATTTTGTCCTGCAGAAATTCCTCTTCGCATGACTTAGCCTAATGACTCCTAATGGAGAAAAGATAAAAGACAAAAGAAGCTGTGCCTGATTTTTCTTTAACAAGAAATTAGGTCCAGAGAAGGGCAACAGAAGTTATTGGGGGAATGATGCCAAGTTTTCTCCTGAGTCTGAGAAGAAAGTCTGAGCAGAAAGTCCGAGAAGGCTAAGTGCATGTGTTACTAGGGTAATCAAGGATAACACAGGCATTCCTTCTGTAGCTTTCCTTCAGCCAAGTCCTCTCACAAAATGACCTCTGGAATGACATCACTGGATGTAGGCCTCTGTTCTGCCACCTGGTATGTGACTGTGGATGATCTGACCAAGCTGCAAACGTATGGATAATAATGTCTACACTTTGCTTGGGTTATTAAAGGAGATAATAAACATGAAAGTACCTATTAGAGTGCCCACAGCAGAGTTGAGGCTAAATGTTAGTTTCCTTATTTCCTTTATTTTAATTACTGCATGACACATTCATTCATTTGCCAAGAATGTCATTTCACAGGCAGAGACTTCCAAAGACCTGATGATCTAATCTCCCTGTAACTATGGTTTCTCCTCCATTCAAAGTGAAACCCTGCCTTTATACCTATGTGTCTGCTGCTTCCTGTTCCTAACCGTAACTTTTCCCTTCTTGACCCTCTATTCATGGGATTGCTTCTTTAAAAATATTACTTTAGTGAGATTCCTTCATGATTTGCACTCCACTACTTTTTTTCCTGCTCTTCAACCCCATTTACAGAAACACCTGAGTACTGGGAAACAATGATTTGCTTCAGTGACAGCCCCTACATGAATCCCACATCCAAGGCCTAAGTTTATCTTACCTATCTAATAAATGTGTAACATACACATGCATTAAGAACCATAATAATTTGGCGGGTAGAACACTGGACTTACTGCCCAAAAGGCCTAAGTTCAAAATCTTCACCTAATACTACAAACCTGTCTCACTGCAGTCATTGATTCTCACCAGCCTCAGTTTACTTAGCTATGAAACAGAGAGAAGTCCCACTGTGAGTCATGTAGATGCTCACTCCCACCCTCTACTCATGCCTAAGGAACACTGATGAGGTAACAGAAAAAAATACAATTTCCTTAGGATACAATTAGAATACTTAGAAGACAGTCAATGCACAGAAAGAACAACAGAACATAAGAATATCCACTTTCCCGCATACTCTGCCTTTTCCTTATCCTTCCCTTTGGCTGACTCTACTGGATTTGTCTTCTTCAAAGGACCAGCCTTTCACTATTGGCTGGGTGATTCTTCCTGCTCTCAGGTCAGGCAGGAACTAGCTGGGGAAGGGTACACAAAAGGAAGAACAGAGGCTTAGGTCAGATTAGCTCTAATGCTCATTTACTAAACTTGCTTCCTCGTTCCACTGTGGTAGTAAGAGCCGAAGGGATAAAATTCATGCTCAGGCCCAGAAGAAAAGAAAAACAGACTGGACAGCTCAAGCCACCCTCAGGAATAGGCATAAGGAATACCTGAAAGTCACAGGAGACCCAGCCTAGCCAACTAAAAGGAGGAGGAAGACAGGTTGGGCCCTGGAGAACAGGCAAAATGAAGAGGGGTAATTAGCAAGACTGCCCTCAATGAAGCTGGCAGTGGGAGTAGCCACAGTAGTTGGGGGGTCAGAAACTAGGGATTTGTAATTCTGGCTACATTTATATGCATTTTTTAAAAGTGTAGTAAAAAAATACATAACATAAAATTTACCATTTTAACTATTTTAAGTGTACAGTTCAGTAGTCTTACATATACACACATTGTTGTGAAACAAATCTCAAGAGCTTTCTTATCTTGCAACACAAACTCTGTCCCCATTCAAGAACAACTCCCTTTTCCCTCTCCCCAAAGCTCTGGTAACCACCATTCTACTTTCTTGACTCTATGAATGTGACTACTCTTAAGTACCTCAAGAGTCTGGCTATTTTTATACTTGAGTCACAATTCGTAACTTGTAACGTCTGGCAAACCAAAGCAAGCAGGGGAGACAGAATTTGAAGGAGGCTCACCCAGGAAGCACAAAGTGCAAGAGCAAGTGACCTCTTACAGCCAAAAATCAACAGAAATGATGAGAATCCTAAGAATGGATAGGATTTGGTCATTAGAATTCAGTATCTGCATGGACGGACAGAAATTTATTGCCACTCCACTCTCAGAGAAGGCCAGGGAATGGTCACAACACATTACGCAGAATTCTGGCATTCATGCTTTTGATCTGGCAAGAATGGCACCGGTAGCTAATCCAATGCTATTCTGAAAATGTATGTTATTAATGACTAATATCAAATCTGGCCAGTGGTCTCAGCAAACATAACTTCTAGGTACCCTAGATGGGATTCTACACAGGACTGAAGCAATACAAAACACTTTATTATTAGGTGGCCCTGGGAATCTAATTCCCAATGCAGCATTCCATAAATTAGTCTGGACCACATGGAGAACTCCTTTTCCTTACATTACTGACAATCTTAAACTGAGACCAAAGTGCATACTGGTATGAAAATGAATTCATAAAATATTAGACGTGACTCTTTGGTCTCACCACCCATAATAAAGACTGGCCAAGGGTACCCAAATCAGCACAGGAGAGAATAAAGATAAAAAGAGACAGAGAAGAGAGAACATTTGCCATTATGCCAGGGTCCACTTGCCCCTGCTTCTAAATAGGTCAGTCACCTGGAAACCAATCCAGCACATGGGAAAAGAGAGAAAAAGGAGAAAGGTGGTCAGGCCCTTTCTGTTCAGGGGCAGCTCCAGCCTTCCCACTCTAGCCACATACCGTGAAGAAAGAAAAAAGACAACACACATCCACGCAGGCTCAGCCTTCTAACAATGCAGAGTCACTAGACCCACTAGGACAGAGGCCAACAAAATGTCCTTTATCTCCCATAGCCAATCCTCCTCGTTGGATGGGTAACTGAAGTCTGGGAAGGCAGAAGCCCAGGGCCTGGGAAACCAGCCTCTGGCAGCAGGCGAAATGATGAGAAGCAAATGCCCCCAGAATCCAGCAGCTATCCAGACAAGGGCTTTCCTTTCTCTTGTTGCCCAGCTATGCATGGAAATAACATACATTTTCATGATGTCTGTGAATCACAGATATCTGACTGTATGTTCAACTGGAGTATTCTGGATTTCAGCAATGACCACATAAAGATAAACAAATACCTGTCCTGTATATGTTGTCTTCTTGAGTTGAGCCAAGAAGGGAGAAAAAAAATCTTTAAAAAACAACAAATCCAGGCCAGGCGCGGTGGCTCACGCCTGTAATCCCAGCACTTTGGGAGGCTGAGGCGGGCGGATCACGAGCTGAAGAGATCGAGACCATCTTGGCCAACATGGTGAAACCCCATCTCTACTAAAAGTACAAAAAATTAGCCAGGTGTGGTGGTGCGTGCCTGTAGTCCCAGCTACTAGGGAGGCTGAGGCAGGAGAATTGCTTGAAACCAGAAACCGGAAGTCGCAATGAGCTAGGATCGCGCCACTGCATTCCAGCCTGGCGATAGAGCGAGACTCTGTCTCAAAAAAATAATAATAAAAAAAAGAACAAATCTGAAGAGAAAACAAAGGAAAAAAAAATAGTTGTGCTGGGAACACAATGACACTCAGAATCAAGTCTGCACAGACTGATGTAAAACCATAATTCTCGGGTAAGAACATTTCCAGGAACTTGTATTTAAGGAAAAGGCTATTATTCAGGCATTGAAAAAAAACACCAGAAATTTATAGAGCAACTCAGCTTTTAAAGGTTTGATAGCTCGGTGAGGACAGGAACAACAGCAGAGAAGGACAAATGGTAACATGAGATTTAGAAACCATGTAAGGCCTCCAGGATGGCAGAAGAAAATGGGAAAAGCAAAACAAAGTTTTAATAACTAATGGTTCACATGGAAAGTATAAAATGAAGATCAGGAGAGACAATAAGAGATGAACAAAAATGTTTCTGCCATCTTCAGAGTAAGGAAGGTGGTCCAAGGTCTGGGGAATCCAAGGCCAGATAAGGCAAGAGGTCAGGAAGAGCATGACGCACAGAGAGCTGCTTCCTCACTGAGCCCCAAAGGGCACATGCTCAGAAAAAAACTCTAGAGACAGCTTTGGTTTAAAATACTCAAGGGGGATTCTCCATATAGGACAAATGGCGAAACAAGTAGAAAACTTACCACAGTGACAGGATCAAAACCCCCAAGACATTCCAGAAGAACCGGCAGAGGCAGGGCCCACAGTGGCTGAAGGGCGACAAAGGCCTCACGATCCTGCTGATGAGAGAAATGCAAAGAGAAAAATAGGTTTATTTATAAAGAATTTGGGATCACAAAATGTTTTCACGAACTAGCTATCATTAATGTGGGATCCCGGCTCAGAAGACAGGACAGACCCATTTACAGCTGGGATTTATATAAATATATGGGATTCAAGACATGGAGGTCTAAAGAGGGGATGAGCAAATCTGACAAACTACAGAAAGGAAAATCCAGGCACTCTGCACAGCTTCCCTCCAAGACACAGGTATCCCAATATCACAATGAGCCTCATGATGGGAACCTGATCCAAAATGAGTTTAAGGTTCATAGGTATGAGATGACTGACAGACTGGCTAAAATGCCAGGGAGTAAACAATCAATAGTGTTTTTTCATGGATTTTCCAGTCTCTCAGGGTGCTGAAGAAGCAAAAACTGGAGTCAGACTGGACGAGTTCATGTCCTGGCTCCACTGCATACCTGCTGTATAATCTTTACCTAAGAAGTTAAGAATGAGTTAATAGAGATAATAAAGGCAGCTAGCCTTTTAAGGCAATTTAAGAATTAAATCAATTAATCCATGAAAAGTACTTAAAACACTGCCTGGCAAATTTTTAGGACTCAACAAAGCTATCATTATTTTATTTATTCCATCTACTACCTCCCCCCTCTGCTATATTCTATAATTGTTCAGAGAAGTTTGGGTATAGATCTCAAGATCTGTCTTTAAGTTTGGGGAACTTCACTTTCTCTTGGAGTTATGATGATATATTAAGGAACTTAGGTATCACACTGCTGCCATATCTACATGTGGATGGAACATTTACATGTTTTTGTAGCTGTTGTCAATCTGGGGACAGTGCTGAATTACAGTATGCCTATGAAGCTCCCCAGAGCTTTGGGGGAAAGGATTATGTAAAACACATGTGGTTAGAATGATCCAATTTGCTGATATCTATTTGAAGTTGCTATATCATTTTCAGCAGAAATCACTAACATTAGAAATAATTGAGTCCTGTAAACTATGCCGAGTGGCCCTGTCAGAGACTGAATAAAACAGGAAGAAAATGGAAAAATAAAAATGCTTTCAATGCATTTAGTTATTTTAGTTTCTCTGTGGGAATAAAGGTTCAACTTAGAATGAAAGCTGTTAGCAGGATAATATTTTAAAGGGCAGGAATACATTTGGAGGAATTTCAAATGCTCTTAACATTGGGCCAGCTTTTTCCACCCTTACTGAACTATACATGCCAATCGTGGTGCCTGCTAGCCTACAAATCCAACTAATGGGAACTGCCTCAGTATTAAGAGCAGGCCCAGGTGGCCATGGGACACATAACCACTTCTGAGACCAAGTAAAGACATGTGACCCAAGAGCTTAGCTCTGACCTATAATGTGGCTTGGAACAACAATAAAAACAAAACAAAATCAGATTCCCTCTCTCTCAAGAATCCAGGCAATACTGAGAGAATGAGGTTATCAGCTGTGAGAGATGAAGCTGAGAGGTTATGATCTACAAAATAACAGCAGAGGTCATGATATCACAACAAACCAAAATCATGAGGAAGTAGAATCTATAAGCAAGGAGGAGCTAAAAGGTTAGAAAAGACATACAGACGTGGGAAAAACAAGCCAGATGGCAGCAAGAGGAGAAAGATACAAAGAAATGAGCGATGCCGTGAGAGACCCCACTGTCCAAGGGAAAGACTGTGGCTTGTCTCTGGACTAAGTTCCTCTTGGGTCTAATCCACATGCATCCTCCAACATAGCCCCTTATGCAGAAAGTGGTCTGAATGTATCGCTGTTCTTTGCAACAAAAAAATCCCTAACTAAAACACTTCCTTCAACTCCCGCTTAGGATGAAGTTTTCCCAGGAGGTGCCTCAGTGCCACAAACAAACAGATTCTGGGCAAGTCCACACCCCCGCCCCACCAGACATGCCTAGACACACCCAACGTCCACTTCCCAGCAGAACAGGAATGTCTTATCTTTAGGCATATAGGCGCAGCCCCTAAGGCTCATGAGCATCTCAAGGACTTATGTAAATGTTTCAGATCTGAAAAAAAATTACTGGATGCAAAACATGAAAAGAAAATTGCAAAATTAAAACTAATAAACGTTAAGTGTCTACAACCAATCAAAGCTTAACTCATAAGGTTTTGTACAAGCTAATTTTATGTGGGATATGAGTGATTTAATGCTTGATATGACATAGTAAAGGCTTCCAAAGGTTAAAATGGCTTAGGGCCTTCACAGGTCTTCACATCAGTTCCATAGAAGTGGATGTGTTTGGGTCTAAGCTGGAATCTGCCATTCTACTCTAGGGATAAGTATATACCTTAAACAGCATGCCTAGCCAAAGTGAGCAGTCTGTCTAAAGTGAGATGTCAAAGCCCACCTCCCAGATTTAAACAGTTATTTTATCACTTCTGATATTAGAAATCTGTTATCTTTTCTTAATGAAATATTTTAAATAAGTGAAGCCAAATTAACTTCTATTAGCCTCAAGAAGCCTAAGTTAACTTCAATATTAACTTCTATTAGTTTTACCGAGTTTTTTAATGTCATTTATGACAGCAAATGGACTCATAAAGGATTTAACATTTGACATGTGTCAGAATAGTAAATAAAAAATCAGCCACATTTACTCTCTCCCACAAGGACTCCCTCAAATGTCATGAACAGAACGAGACATTTTCTTCCTTTCAGTCAGATTCTCAATCTGAGAAAAGTAGGAAGTGGCACAAAAGTTAACACAAAACTTAATCTTATATTCTCAGATGATGGTGTTAAAAACAAAAAAGCAAATATAATCCTTTCTAGTCATTGTTGATTACAGCTCTAATTTCATATGCACATATAAGCGCCATGTGTTCTCTGGAGCCATCCCCTGACTAAGACCAATTGACTCTTCTCACTTTCACCGCTTAGCTCCTCCACAGCACCTATAATACCTTCTGTGTGTGCCCCCTACTCATCATTATGCACCCCCACCGCCACTACAAAATCTCTCTCCAAGTCGAATCTGGGGGCCATTCCTCCCTCACCCTCACTCCTAGTCTACAGTCTCCTCGGCTCCCAGTTCCCTGCACATTCTCACTTCTCTTCCAGCCTTGCTGAGTGTGCCTAAATATAGGAGTCCTCCATACAGTATGTCCTTGTCTCCATTTCTTAGCTCAACTACCTGCTTGGCTGAAATGATGACCATTTCCATGATGATGATGCCACATTTTCTTATCACAGTCTTGCCTTCTTACCTGTATCTCCAACTGCCTACTAGAATTATTTCCCCATCATCCCATGATAAACTGAAAATCACTACTTTGACAAACTCAAAACCCCTATAAAAGGCAATTTCTTCCATCAACAAATCTCCAGGGAGAACTTTAAAACCAACTCTCTCCCCCTACCAGGCCACCATACCCATTTCAACTATCTTCTTTCTGTGCTTGATTCTTCCCCTCAGCATTTAAACACAATGCGGAAGTCTCCCTCTACCTTAAGGAGAAACAGCATTTAATCCCAGGCCTTCTCTAATGGCCCTGTCTCCCTGGCCCCACCCTCCATTTCCCTATCCAGACTTCTTAAAGACTGATTTTTCCGGATTTCTATCGCTTCACTTCTCATTCATGCCTCAATCTAAAACCATACCACCGAGGTTCTTCTCACTGTCAGCTTTGTCTTAGCCAATCCAAGGGCATTTTTTGTTCTTTATCCCACTGGACACTACTGGCCACACTCCCTTGGCTCCTTTTGTGACCCTATGGCCTCTATGTTCTACACTCACTGCATAAACCCGGTATTATCAGTCAGTGGGGCAAGCTCCTGTAAACACTAGTACATTCCCATGGGTTCCATCTCCCCGCTCCTCTGCGCCTAACATCCACAACAGTTTCAGCCATCTCGCCCACTGGTTCTCAACTCTGACGGTGAAAGAAAACTCTTGCTAGAGCGAGTCCACGTTTCAACTGTTCCAGCTGAATAAGGCCTCCAGAGGGCACTCAAACACCTGCTCAGAACCCTTGGCTCTCACACTAAGGTCTTAGGACTTGAAATCAATGTCACAATGGATTACTACCTCTAGTTGCCAAGCATCATGAACATGCATGCAACCTGCTTTGTACAGGTTCTCTAATCCTAACTGCAAGTCTGAAGGCTTACCACAAGGTCCTAGTCCTATCACAATGTAAAGTTATAGAATTAGAAGTATTTTATTGAATATTGGTTAACCGAGAAACTTGACATGCTTTCTAGCTAACACCAAGTACTTTGAATCAATCAAACATTCTTAAACCCCATCAGGCTCAATCTTAAATATATTTGAACTACACATCCAAAAGTGATTTTGAAAGCCAGAGGGACAAACAGAATTTGCCCTGCAGAAGAAAAATGGCTCCAATTATTTCTATGAACTGTTGTATTGTTAACCTAAGTGGCAGAGTTCATCATCTTTAGGAGAGAGGTCTGCTCTGGCTACAAAAGCTTCCTCACAAGCTCTGTCACAATACCATAGAACACACTGCAAAATTAGATGTGGAAATAAGCTATGATTATTTTATGAACTTTCGGGGGTATGAAAAATAAATGAGTTCTAGAATAGCTTTACTGAATTTCTTATTATGTATCAGGTGACACAAGAGACACTGCATATTCCAGAGTTAGAATAAAGGTGTAGAAATGTTTTACTGTTAAAAAGCAATACAAATTATATATTTTTTTAAATTACACTTTGAATGCTTCTGCTACATCTTCAAAATTAAAATGCATTTTTTTAAAATTCTCTTCTTCTAGTTTCTTATAAATGAGTAACCATAGTCATTGGTTTCACCTTGTGACTCCCCCACATGGATTAGCTGTGGCACAACTTTCTTTTTCTCTTTCTTTCTCTTTCTCTCTTTCTGAGACAGGGTATCCATCTGTCACCCAGGCTGGAGAACAGGAGCATGATCATGGTGCACTACAGCCCCGACTTCCAGTGATCCTCCCACTTCGCCTCTTAAGTAGCTGGAACCACACAGCTGGAACAGGCAGGTGTGTGCCACCATGCCTGGCTAATTTTTCTATTTTTGGTAGAGCTAGGGTTCTGCCATGTTGCCCAGGCTGGTCTCAAACTCCCAGCCTCAAGCAATCCACCTGCCTTGGCCTCTCAGAGTGCTGAGGTTACAGCTATGAGCCACTAGGCCCAGCTGACACAACTTTCAACCTGGGCTGAAAGACTTCAATTTGCTAAATCTAAGATTCACTCCTGATCCCTTTATCACATCTCTAAGCCATTTAAAACTATTGCTTCTGTGCATTCTTGAAACTTCCTAACTTCCAGGACATCTCTCCTGAGTGTCCTCATCTGCACTCCCTTCTCGTCAGTCCACCAGGCTCACACTAAGTGAATCTGCTCCCATAAGCCTGCAACAGTAAAACCAATACAGTGAGCATGGAATCCAAGCTAAGCCAATCACATTGTCTTTCTGGAGAATTTGGAATTGGGAAGTGGTAAATGAAAAGACTGGGTCTATGATGTAAGCTGGCAGAAGTTACAGTTTCAGGATGGCCTTCCACAGTGAGCACCCGGGGTCACGTGTTACAGACTGCTGAGAGAGAAAAGGGGTTAGGGGGAGGGCAGGCACACCGAACAGGATAGGGCAGACACACAGCAGAAGCAGGGGAGATGAAGGCAGAGAGCACAGCCACACAGACTGCCGCCAACTTCCCAGAGGCCAGGCCCCAACCTCTGATGAAGACATAGCCCTTCTTCTCTTGTGGGTAACACCCCCTCCATGGGCACCGAGGAAGAACTGGGCAGACCCCAGGCACAATTAGTGCCTGAAGTATAACTCAATGCTTACCTATATCTAGCTTACATATATATAATTACACTTAGTCCCATATAATCTTTCTATATAATCATACAGGTATTGTAGTTGGAGCTGTACCGACACTTTTAGTGCTGATTTCTGTAATCCTTCTATATAACCATATAGTAGTTTGTAGTAGGAGAAATGTCTAGAGCAGTCACAGAACAGAAGCAGTACGTGGGAAAACAGCCAGACCAGGATAAGAACCAAAGACCCAGGCGGCGGTGTCCCTGCCTGCAAGGGCATATGCTGTATGGTAGGCTTGGAGCAAAAGCCTCTCCTCCTGATAAAGAAACTGTAGTACCTTGCATCCAGTTCCTGTAGAAAGTAGGCCTCAGGTCTGAGATCCTGGAAATAACCAAGGGAGAAGAACCCCTCTGGTGTGACCAGTCAGGAGGCTATACACCCTGTCAGTCTTTTCTCACTTCTGTGCTAGCTCAAATCATCCTCCCACAAGTATCTTAAGAGAATAGCACAAATCTGTCAGCTCCCACTGCATTGGCTTACAGTATCCTTCTATTAGAAATCCTTTGAAGTATCCAGCTCCCAGATAAGAAGTGTTGCACACAACACCTGTTGCACACAGCCCACCTCCTTGCTTCAGTGACCTAATGCAGGTGGACCCCTTTTCTGTACACGACCCTCTACTGCACACAGCACAGTCCCCTACTGTGCGTGGCCCACCTCTCTGCCCAGGTGACATAATGGGGTGGCCCCGTCACTTGAGATTCACATGATTATGTATGCCCTGTCGCTAAGCCTACAGATGATGACCTCACTTACGACCCTTCCCCCTGCCTGTATCTAATAAATATGGACGCTTCTGTGCGTTCGGGGCCTCGCCTGTCTCCGCTCATAGGTGGCATGGCCCCCTGAGTCCAGATGCTATTCACCAGTTCTTCAGTGTCCTGTGTCTTTATTTCTCAGATCCTGAACCACAGCACAGCATAAGGGACACCCCACAACCCTGTGGGGCCCAATAGC